>AYEL01084259.1:0-65509 GCA_000484575.1 Olivierus martensii
TAAAAATTTTTGTAAAAAAAGCTATGGAAAATATATTATATATTAAAAATTTTTCTTAAAAATTTTAAAAAATTCAAAAATTGAAAATTGAATTCTTAGATATATATAACTAATCACTACAAAGTTAACAGCAAAATATTTGAATTTTTCCACTGACGAATCAAACATAAAAAAAAAAAAATTGTTCTATATGCACAGTATAATTAAATAAGATTAATGGATAAAATTTCGAAATCAATCAATTTATAGAACGAGCAATATTTTAAATTTCAGTTTTAAGTAAACGCGAATAAATAAATCTTTAAATATTTTAAAAATATCAAGTTCATCAATCACGACAACAGCATTCGAGTCACAAAGTTCTAAATAGCAGAAAGATTAACACAAATTAATCGATTTGACAAATTAATCGAGCAAAAACTTCGTGTTATAAAGAAAATGTATAATTTTTTAATAATAATATTTTGAAAAAATATATATAATTCTTACGGAAAATTTTGTAGAAGAAAGCAAAATCAGTTTTAGTAAAAATAGAATTATGTAAAAATAATTTTATTAAGAATGGTGAATGGATAAGTTGCAATTAAACGGTTTGCGAACAAGCAAAACTATTTTTAAAATTGAGAACTTAAGAGTTTTGAATGTTTACAAAAAGACAGTATACTAAAAAAATTATTCTTTGTGGGAAGTAATATTAATTATAGTTTTAACTATAGAGTTGTTTTGCTTGAATTTTTCTATACAAAATAAGACGCAAGCCTCTATTAAATTATACATTCAATCAATATGGTCAATAAGATGAAATTGAGTCGACGAACCACCCAAAGATATATATAAATATCTGATTTGTTCATAGTCAGCCATTATAGCAAAGTTTTTGGTTTTAATTCTGAATTCTCTTGTCGGATCATGAAATTTTTCTCGGATTTTTATTGGTATGCACATCTCATAAAATTTATGAAACTTTCATAAGGATCTAAACACATTTGAAATAAAAATGCTTACAATATTTTTATAGAAACTTGCTAAATGTAAACAAAACTGCTACGCATGTCGGTTTTTTATGTATTAAAATTCCCTCTTTTATAGAGGTTAAGGCTCATTAAAGTCTTATATTAAAGGGTTTATACAAATTTCTTGATAAATATGGCGTAGACCGTAAAGAAACGATTCTTTTTACTTCATTATTAATATAAAAGTTTGAATTTCTAAATTGTTGTAGTTTCTAAATAATAGTTCATGAATGCTAAAGATATAATAATATAATGTTATTTAATCAGTTTATAATACTTTATTTATAAATAAAATAATTAATTATAATTATTAAAATTCAAAAATATAAAATGTTCAAACTGATCGCGAGAAATTCTGTTGTTTTCATAAATTCTTGAAAAAAATTAATTTAAATCATATATCTATAAAGATTTTTATTTTGAGAAATAAATTTTGCTTACTTAATTAAAATTTATTAAATTTAAAAAATATAAAAAGATGCAACATGGATATTTAGGCTGAACTCACACGAACCACAACAGAACCACGCCACAACTACAAAATGGTGGTTGCTTGTGGACGGTCGTGAATTATAATTATATTAATATAGAAACGCATAATCTAACTCAGACGGACCACTAAACTGAAATCGGTTTCAACGGCTGTCGCAACTTGTGGTCGTCAGTGGTTGAGCGCAACTCACACAGTGCGACATACCGACCACTAGCCGGCGACAGCGCTTCCTGTCAATCAGCAATCGGTAACGGATTGCGCATATATACGCGCAGTCCCTTACCGACTGCGCATATAAGTGGTTCGCGAGTGGTTGATTTCGGCCACAACCCAACCACCGTTTTGTGGTTGTGGCGTGGTACAGTTGTGGTTCGTGTGAGTTCAGCCTTAGAATAAATTAATGCAATCATGATTCGAGAAATTGTCTATTGTGATTGCATTTCACAAAATCACTTACTGGAAACCATTTTTTGTATCCTAATTTTGATATTTTTTAAATAATACTCTTTAATATATCAGCAGCGCCGATTTTCAATTTTACCACGGAAGCAAAACAGGTAAATTATTATTATTTTTTTAATAAATATCTAGATGGAGAAGACAATTTGTTAGGAATATGGGAAAAAATAAATTTTAAATGTGTAGTATTGTAGTTATTTGCTTCAAAAATAAACTAGCGTTTTGAAATCCGACATTTCCACCTTATGAAATTCGGGATTTTTTCAGCTTGATCGGGACACTGGACACTGGATACATTTATATTCGGGATTGTCCTCCCGAAAATTCTGGAATGAATGGTCACATAATGAAAATTTGTTGAAATTTGTATCCAAAAAAGAAATCTGTTTATTTCGATATTTTTATCAGAAAGAAAAAACTCTTATTATTAATATTAATTCTTTTGATTTATTAAACAGTATCAAAATATAAATACAACAGAAAATATAACAGACGTTCAAGGTCAGTAGCACATGCTCACCATCTTGGTACGTGCGCATAGACATTAAAGTTGCCAACCCAAAAAAAAATCTATTAAAAACTGTTGTTGCCAACTTAAAAAATTAAAATTATTCCATATTCACAAACACATTTCTGACACATCAACAAACCTCAGAAAAATGAAGTGATATACGATTTCTTTTTGAGTTTTAGATACTAAGCGAAAAAGCTTTTCGAATATCATTATAGGTTCGAATACTCTCACATCTTTGGTGGAATCGGTCCTCAGATGAATGATAAGATTCAACGAGCCATCTAGGATCCTCCTGAAAAACTTTGGAGGCATGGGACCAGGGAATTGAATCCTGGGATGGCCGCATGATAAGCAACTGCTTTACCATGCGGTCATCTGACCGATAGTAAAGCAGCACCTTATTTGAGATAGGGAGGGGATTGATGAATTGAACTGTAGAACTAAAAATAGGTATTATGTAACTTTGTAAACCATAGAATTTTTATATTTTAAAATTAACTATTATTTAAATTAATATCTTTTTTAGCCTATTTTCCGAAGAAAAGTGAGGATTTTTCTTCATCATCATCATCATCATCATTTCTATTTTATCCACTGCTGGATATATATGCTTTCTTTTTTTGTTTCCAGATGTGCCTACCTTGTGTAATCTGCAATCTCAAATCCATTGGGAACCAATCTCCATTGTTTGCTTTGCCTGCCAGGATGTCTTTTCCCTTACCTCGATTGCCATCTGTAATTCTCTTTATTCAACAGAAATGAGGATTATGAGATCATAATGATGGCTGTGCTCCCATTAATAACTATTGAAATACAGCAATACCTTGTATAGTCCCGTTTCAAATAGTCCGGGCTTCACTATACTCCGGATTGTAATTGTTAATAAAAAGTTTTTAATTTATTTTTTTAGACTAATTACGAAATGTAAGTATGCTTGCTACTTATTACCTATATATGACTCGAATAGCCCCTATTTGACGAGCTGAGACAAGTAAGAGTCTGCTCCAGTGTTGCCAAATTTATCTTAATAGTGCATGCCTCTCAAGTGCATACGTGAATTACTCGATCATTTGCATAATTTTTAAATTATAATTCCGCATTTGATTGTTTTGTGACTTAAATGTTTGTAACAATCAAGAGTGCTAAAATAAAATGTGAATCTGGTTAAACGCCAAATTGTAACTGTGTGTCTTTCCATAATAGAGGGCTGCTTTGAACTTCTGAAACCAAAATTCTCTATTAAATTATTGCTGCTGGAATTTATTACTTAAGTTCCACAAGAACAGACTTGTCGCCTCTGTTTGTCGCTCAAAATCAATTCTGAGCGAATCGTTCAAATCCTTAGCGCAGTAGTTCTCAACCGCTGTGCCGCGACACACTAGTGTGTTGCCAAACCTTTGACGGTGTGCCGCGAAAAATTAAAAATGAATTGTATGTATGTATGTATGTATGTAATTGCATGAATCATATGTAATTAATAGTGAAACGTGGTCGGCTGAATATCCCTTTTTCAGTCGAAGAACCACTGTACTGATTCCTATAAATAGGATATCACTAGAAAAAGGTTAACCCTCGAATTTCTGCGACAGCCAAAATTTTTTGTCGTTATTCATAAGTCAAAAATTAAGGAATTAAAATTATAGTTTCTCTAAAAAGACAAAATCCCCAGGTGGCGCTATAACTTAATAAGAGCTGCCATTTAATAATTCCGTGTACGAGTATGTATGTAATCTGAATGTAATAAATAAGAATAAATATAATAATCTGTCAATAAAAATTCGTTGTTAAATCTAAATTATTATTTAAAATATTTAGGTGTGCAGCCAAATTTTAAAATATTAAAATGTGTTTCTCAACAAATAAAAAAGGTTGAGAACCACTGCCTTAGCGATTAGTCGCAATCGCTTTACGTCAGTCTGGCCAATTCAACGAAAACCCGTATGTTTAAAATTGACTTTTGTTGCCAGCTACAAAAGACTCGTTCTGTCACTTATCAGCTTGGCCCTACCCTTACGCAAAAGCGGATGCGTTTACCTGTCGGACGAGCCCTTTTTATCTACTCGTCTTTATGGGCTCGGATCCACTTTCTGCCCACTTCTACTGTCTATTTTAAATCTTTTATAAAGATTTTAATGTTTAATGCGTAAAGAAATAATTACTAATGTAATATAAAAGGTTTTAATGTTTAATGCGTATGAAATAATTATTAATGTAAGAATTTACCAATTTAAAAAAACATATGATCGAAAATTTCTTGAACCTCAATTAAATTTTTTCCATAGATTACGTACCTTGAACAGTCCGGTAAGAGTGGAACCAATTAACCGGACTATGCGAGGTATTGCTGTAATTATTATTATTTATTTATGAAAATTTGAAAATAATATTCTGCTGTTAATAACTTCGAGTCTTCATCATTTAATTAACCCTCTAGCTTCAATCATTTAAAAATGGCAAACGTTCATACTTCAAAAATATGTCTCTAATAGTTTTTCAATTATTTTTGATTAAATTTTATAAAATTTAGTAAGATGATCAGGCTATTTTAAAATCGAACTTTTAAAGTAAGATTAATTAACCCAGTAGTTTATCTATTTAATCCCTACTTTCTTGCATCGAGTGGTCCAGACTGACGGATGAGGCACATTCAGGAATCAAAGACAATTTTATATCAAAATGCCTTAATTTTTCAAAAAATATAATTTTTTGGTCATACAATAATTGTTTTATAATATAAAAATATTTTTTGAACTATTTCATTTTAATACCCTATATGAATTAATTAATTGTTTTATAATATAAAAATATTTTTTGAACTATTTCATTTTAAAACCCTATATGAACGTGTTTTAATATTTATTAAAATATATTATTTAAAATTTCTATTACGATAGAGTAAAATAATAAACCAACATTAATTTTCCATAGATAACGTACCTTGAACAGTCCGGTAAGAAAGAGGAACCAATTAACCGGACTATGCGAGGTATTGCTGTAATTATTATTATTTATTTATGAAAATTTGAAAATAATATTATGCTGCAAAGAATTTCGTGAAAATGGCAATTATTATTATTCAAATAAGTTATTCCTAAATAAGACAAATTATAAAATTTATCGCACGGTACACACTCGTTGCACATCACAATTGTATCATCACTTTTTATTTTGATATAATAATAATTCCATTTTTGCATCAGAAAGGGCTTTAAAAGTCTCATTTCATAGGTATCGCATACCATTTTCTGAGAAGAATTTTCATTTTTTACAGCTATTGCATATTCTATTAGCCGATAAGATTCATTAGACGCCGAAATAAAGAGATTAGGTTGAATTTTTGTAGATCTCTTAACGCATAAAGAAAATCCCTTTAATATAATATTAGTCCAAGATGGTATCATACAACATTTGATTTTTAGTTTACCCGTTTTTTTGTTATTTTCGATCGAAGAAAAACAATTTTGATTAAATGCCAGCCTGTATAGGATATCAGGCTTTACAGAACCTATTCTGTTGTTCTTGTTTAAATTACACCAATCTGGTAAGGTGGGAAATAACTTAGGTTCAGATAAGTGCATTGCAATGTTCATGATTTCCTCCTGTGTGATAATCCCGCTTCTTGCAGGACTTCCGAATAACTGATTGTGAGTCATGCTAAGAAATCTGATGTGAGGAAGGATAGTATCAATTATTTTCCTCAAATTTCTTGCAGATAACTCTTTCTTTTGTCTTTTAGCTTCTTCTCTAACCCACTTCATTACCGCTACGAAAAGAAAAAGTTCATCTGGAACATTAAGAAAGTTGGAAGTAGTTATTTTTTGTACGATTGAAAGAGGACACTTCAAGAAAGCATAAGATTCCAACACTTTTGTTGTATCCTTTTTTATGATATATTCAGATTTATTCTGAAGAATTTCGTCATTCGTCTGAATTGCCATATCATATACCAAACATACATTTTGTGAGTTAAGCTTCTCTTTTATTATTTCTCTGCTAGCATTCAAAAGTTCATTGATGACGTATTTATTTGCCACATAAAAAATTTTAATCGCATCATCCATATCGTCAGTTTCGAGATTTTCTGTATAAATATAACTGAAATAACACATTTTTCTAAATAATCTTAGAAAATATACGGTATCAAAATTGTAACACAGTACTTACTTGAGCACCATTTGAAAGATATGTGGTTCGACTTCCGGTATATGAATCTCATCTATTTTGTTTGAAGAATCATTAAACATATTTCGAAATACGTCACTACAGACGCTAAGTAATAATTTATGAGAATAAAACTTCTTTTGATCTGGTTCATTCCCCGCTATAAATGTTATATCATATAGTTCTTCAGATATCATTAGTTGTTTGATTTTACCTGACAGTGAATTTGTCTGCAATTGAACTTCCTCCATGACTGAAATTGAAACAATATACAGTAAAACCTCTATTTTACGGACCTCCATTTTATGGACTTCCGATTTTACGGACACCATCCCAAAAAATAAAATAAATATTATTAATACAATATTTGCATAAACTATCTACAGTATTGTACTTGAAGTTGAAAGTGACTAAGTACTGTACAGTATTATTGTATTGCGTGTAAAATAAAGCACTCATTTATTGCATAATGCGTCATTTTTATTTTAATAACTTACCTAAGTATAATATACTGTACATGTATGTAGGTAATTTAATTTAATTTAAAATACTCTATGTAAAATAATACAGTTTTTAGGCATAAGTCACATTAATTAGTACAGGTATGTTGAAAATGCTAATTAATGTTTATAAAAAAATGTTACTTCGATTTTACGGACTAGTCTTGCCCCCTATAGTCCGTAAAATTGAGGTTTTACTGTATTTTATAATTTTAATCTTTCAAAAACTTTTTATTCGCTAGATATTATGTTCGATATTTCACGTCAAAAGTAAAATTAAAGTGCAAAAGGGAGATTGATTTTATTTAAATATCTATGGCATCATCCCTCTCTTCTAGTCTGCATTCTGTCTCCATCTTTTAGGGATGAGACATTTTTGAAAAAATATCGATGCTTGATGCTATTCGATACATATTTTACAAAGAATCGATACTATTCGATACTCATTTAGAAAATATTGATACTTATAAACATCGATACCGAAAATTTCAGTGAATAATTTTAAAGTAGTAAATCAAAACTAACTGACCAAAATATTAAACAGAAAAATAATAAATATTTGATAATTTAAAACAAATAATAATAAGACTAAAAAATAATTTTTTGAAAAAACAATATTTTATAATGCAATGTCAAAAATGCCTAGATTTTGCTATTTTTCTAATTTATTAAATGTTTACTATATTTAAATTTTTACTATATTAATTATATTTTATAGAAAAAATACAATGTAAATTTTATAGAAAGAAAATTATTTTATAAAATATAAATATTGATTTCCTGATAATTGGATAATTATTGGATATTTGGGACTACTGTCGGATTTGTTGCTGTATTATTATTATTATTATTATTATAAAACATAACTATGTTTATTAAAAAATTCTGGTTTGATTCGCAATTAAAATTCCTTCCCCAATAAATAAAATCAGCACATTTTATGGAATTTCCCGCAATAATTTTTGATAAAATTAAACGATTGAAATGTAAAAATAAAATTAAAATTTAGTATGAAAATGGCATAAGAATTTGTAGCCAAACATTTTGATGCTATTAGCCAACTAATATTTACATTAGAGAACAACTGATAGTCTTTTTTATAAATATAATTTTACGAAAAATCTTTATCAAATATAAAAATTAAATATTTGTCTGAAACATAAAAATATCGATATTCAGTAAATATCGAAATAAATACTCGTATATTGAATACAAAAATATCGATATTCAAAACATCGAAATATCGATTACATCAGTATCCTCTCTACATTGGTTTTAAATATTCACTCTGTGGCGAAAAACGACACACCCCTAAAAATATAGCGAGAATTGCGAAACTCATTAAGTAAATGCCTTTTGCCTAGATGTAAAAATAATTAAAATTACATCGCCAATAAATGCATAGGGACGGCGCGGCCGGATGGCTGAGTGGCCCCTGTGTATTTATTATTTCATTATCGCTACGAAAAGTTCATCTTTCGATTGAAGAAAAACACGCAGGAGGACCTGGGTTCACGTCCCAGGTCCAGCATCTCCTGGAAAGTTTATTCGGGGTTCTGGGCCAGGCCGCCGATCCCGGTCTTTCACCATCCGACCCCTTGTACGGGTGTGAATGCAGTTCCTGGTTTTTTTTTTTTTTGTTAACAGATGACGACACTTTCCATTCAGGGAGAATACTAAATGACGGGGCGAAACAAGCTCTTCCACAGGTTGCCCACCCTGCGAAGGAGTCAGCCGGAGTGTGGAGGACGGGGATCGACGGGCCGGGCCCGGACCCCATGATAAATATTTCCAAGGAGTGGGACCCGAGACTCGAACCCGGGTCCTTCACTGTGGAAAGGCGAAGCGTTTCCACGCAGCCAATCCGGCCGACTGCAGCCCCTTTCTTGGAAGTGGCTCTGTCCCTTAAGTCACTGATTGGAAAAAGCGTAAAAATGCAAAAAAAAATGAACGCTCAGGGCCTTTAATATAAAAATTGGTAAAAATTTCTGGTTTTTATGTGTTTCTTAAGCACATAAAAACCAATATAAGCGCCAATATAAGGGGCGGTGTTCGTTAAGCATGTTTCATATCTCATTAGTTTTGCTGTTTCGTTATATTAAGTAGTCTATGAAGATCTTCTATGACATATCTGTTGTTTTTATGTTTTTCTTAAGCACATAAAAACCAATATAAGGGGCGGTGTTCGTTAAGCATGGTCATATCTGATTAGTTTTGCTGTTTCGTTATATTAAGTAGTCTATGAAGATCTTCTATGACATATCTGTCTGAAATATGAGTGAGTTTGAGAGAAGTCATATTGTAAGTCTAAGAGAAGCCGAGTGGTCTGGCATGATCGGCCGGATTGGCCGCGTGGAAACACTTCGGCTTTCCACTCTGGAGGACCCGGGTTCGATCGAGTGGTCTGGCATGATCGGCCGCGTGGAAACACTTCGGCTTTCCACTCTGGAGGACCCGGGTTCGAGTTTCGGGTCCCACATCATGGGTCCGGGCGCGGCCTGTCGATCCCCGTCCTCCACAATCCGGCTGACCCCTCCGCAGGAAAAGCAACCTGTGGAAGGGCTTGTTTCGCCCCGCCACTTAGTACTCTTACTCGTCGATCCCCGTCCTCCACAATCCGGCTGACCCCTCCGCAGGGGTGGGAAACCTGTCGAAGGGCTTGTTTCGCCCCGCCACTTAGTACTCTTACTGAGTACCCCGTCCTCCACAATCCGGCTGACCCCTCCGCAGGGGTGGGCAGCCTGTGAAATCTAAATCCATATAAAAGTCATAGGAATAGGTCCTTGTTTCGCCTCGCCTCTTACTGAGTAGTGCTTGTTTCGCCCCGCCACTTAGTATACTCCCTGAATGGAAAGTGGCGTCACCACATAGTATTCTACCAGAAAGGAATGTGGCGTCATTTGTTGACAAAAAAAATCAACCGTTATCAATCCGCCACTTAGTACTCTTACTGAGTGGAAAGTGGCGTCATCTATCGACAAATACATAGTATTCTACCTGAATGGAGTGTGGCGTCATCTGTTGACAAAGTTAGTATTCTCCCTGAATGGAAAGTGGCGTCATCTGTTAACAAAAATAGTATTCTTCAAGAATGGAGTGTGGTGTCATCCGTTGACCAAACAAAAATTGGTTTTGGAACGTAACTCTTTTTGTATTGGCTCCGGGTCTCCCTAACCTAATCTAGATCTTAAATAACAAACACATGTAATGCACTGCAATTATCATATATATAGATGTAATCTTGCATGTCAGCACCATCTTGTTCGGAGCGGTGCGACGGTAAAACGATGTTGGCAGCATGGGTCCAGGAGGGTGAGATTTTCAATATTATTATTATGGATTCAGAGTTGTCAATTGATTTAATATTTATGAATTTTAGCAATTCCCAAAATTCTCGTTTATTGAGCAAAATACATAAATTACATATGTTTGAGGATAATATATTCAGCACTCTATATCATTTATCTTCATTTTTTATCAACAGATGACGCCACTTTCCATTCTATTAGAACACTAATGGGGCGAAATAAGCCCTTCCACAGGCTGCCCATCCCTGCGAAGAGATCAGCCGGATCCCAAGATAAAGGAATGGGACACGAGATTCGAATCTGGGTCCTCCAAAGAAAGCCGAAAAGTTTCTACGCGGTCAATCCGACCGACTATATCATTTTCATTAAATCAACATAATCATTGATTTGGTCATTCTCATAAATTATATATTTTTCAACGAAAGAACTTTTAAGGCCAAATTTGATGATCGACGAATCTTTTTAGTTAGGATTAGGGATAAGCGATACGATATAAAACAGATCGTAATATAGAATTTATTATCATTTTCGATTTAATGTTTGATTTAAAAACATAGTAATTAAATTAAAATATTTTAATATTTACTTTATAAATACCAAAATGCCTTTTCTTTCCAGGTGCTGACAATTTAGCTGGCGTGTTTTCCATTTCCAGGTTATCGTCTGCTTTTAATTGTCGATACAGAAATAACAATATCAAGTGACGTATCGTTGAATATGTCATTTCGCAAGATTTCTGTCTTTTAAAGTATTTAGATACATTTAAAATAGCATTTCTAGCTTGATTGAGCAATGTTTCTCCTCATTACAAGCAATTGTATTATCCGCCATTACTGCTAAATACAAAAGGACGATGACGTCATTCCTTGTATTTATTTAATTTTAAGCGATTAGAGATTTAATTTAATATTTAATAACATAACCATGAAATGTAAAGTATTAATTTAGCAACTTTTAGAAGCTAACAAACATTTCAAATTATTATCGATGATAAAAAGTAAACTGCTATTGGATGAACGAAACAGAAACCGGTTATTCTATTGGATGACTTGACCTTTGCAATCCATAAGCTCTTTACCATATAAGGCAGCTCATTTTTCGTTGAAAAGGGTATAGAAATATTGCAATCGTCATCATCAATTTGTATAAAACACAAATCCTATTCTTGAAATAATATACAGGATAATTCAGAAAGAACCTGAAATATTTCTTTGGATAATAGTATTGATGATTCTAAGCCAGAAAAGTCATATGAACATGAGTATGTTTCTAACAAATAACCGAAATATAGCGATATAACTCATGACCCTTTTCGTATGTTTACCTCTCCGGTGCACTAGGTGTCGGTTTTTGCTTTCTTATCCGACACCTACACGAAAGCTTACAACGCAATTTATTATTATGGCGGACGAAAGACCGCAAGCTGATCGAAATGCCATACATGTTTATCGTATATCTTCGTCGTTGTTTTTCCCGTGTCTCTTCCCTCTCGGGGGAGGGGCAAATTCCTGGCCCCCACGCTATGTATATTTTTCCAATGCTCTATAATAAAAATTGCTTTTGGTGTGAAAATATATAATAATTTCTTTATCTTTATATATACATTGCGTGCATGAAATTTCAAAGAGATACAACACTTTATTCGGGGGTGTGTCGTGTATTTTGCAATAGAGTGTATTTACAGTACCTGTATAGTATTTGGATAGATAATTACTATACCAATTGTAGGAGCGTGCAATATCTTCATGTAGAAATGTTTGAAAAAATGATTTATTTTATTTTATTTTTTTTCTTTTGCATATTTTACGTCCCCTTTCCAATCAGGGAGATTACTAAGGGGACGGATACAACACTTTATTTGGGGGGTGTGTCGTGTATTTTGCAATAGAGTGTATTTACAGTACCTGTATAGTATTTGGATAGATAATTACTATACCAATTGTAGGAGCGTGCAATATCTTCATGTAGAAATGTTTGAAAAAATGATTTATTAAATTTAAAAATATACTTATCATATAAAATAAATTTGTAATTTATAATGATTATATGAAAAAAAAACTTTTTAATTCAGCAAAATACTTTTTTCTATTTATTTTCGGTCTTCTACTTTTCGATTTTAATTCAATTCGTATAAATTCTCTGTAATTTCAGTATAAAATATTTAAATTAACTTACCTGAAACGTGAACAAAACGTAATCACTCTATATTAAAGATTTCTTTCTATATATAATCAGTTTAAATAGTTTATCTAATCAATTAATTATACTCAAGGATGTTTGATAGAAATAAAAACAAGACTGCTTTAAAAGCAAAGTATATTTATAATAAATCAAATTTTGCAAGAAATATTCAATTTTCTATAATACAAATGATGCCTAGCGATACTGCAAACTATATTTTACAGTAGGCCCAATTAAATATAAAATTAAAAATGGTGGCAATGACTTATCGATTAGATAACATTTTAACTGTTATCGGATATTTTAATAATTAAGCATATTTTAGAAAGGCATATTTAAAATTTTATCTGCTATAATAATATATAGTACAGTGCTACCTTGGTTAACGACGCCCTCGGATAAATGTGGCTTTGGTTAACGACGAGTGGTTGTAAGAAATCCTGTCTTGGTTAACGACGCATGCTTTTGTTAACGATTCCTGATTATGTGAACTTCTGACAAAATAGAGCGCTGTAAAACAGCTCGTCATCGCATCACGTGATTAATTAGCTCAGTCAATCGTTATTTTTTTTAACAATCAATTCAAATCCGACAATATCATTATTAAAATTAATAAAATTATAACCATATAAAAATATATTTAACTAAATGATAATTAACATATAATAATGAAAACAAATTATTTAATTAATTAAAAATAGACGTGCAACAGTTCACTAGTTTTTAGTTTCTTAAAGATGATTTCTAGACGATTATTATTTTAAATTCTGCCAGCAAGTCTGATTGTATTGTTTGTTTGTGTTGTATATTACTTGATACCCGCAAGTGGTGTGACGTCACAGTTTCGGATTCCATTAGAAAAAAATAACGTCTGTCCGAGATCCTACAGTTCGTATAGACAATAAATCGGCGAGTGCGTATTACTGTTCGTTCGCCATGAAAAGGCAAAATCAAATCTTATCTGTATAATAATCGTTGAATAAGCCGCTAATCAGTGTTTACGGGTTCGTTTGTCAAAAACTTCGAAGTGAGCTCAATTGTCCTGATGAAGATTGATAATTAAAAACTGTTTCCACGAACAATTGATTTAAATTATTAATGTTAATTTTTTGGTAGCAAATATAATAAATAAATGATATTTTCCATATTTTTAAGACATTTTAAATGAGTTTTATCTGCATTTTTAATATTTACTATGGTTGTGGGAAGGAGCCGGAACGAATTAATCAATTTTCAATTAAATCCTATGGGAAATCGTGCTTTGGATAACGACGGTTCTGCTGGAACGTGTTACCGTCGTTAACCAAGGTACCATTGTACTTATAAATTAAAACCTATAAGATTATTGCTAAGCGGAGAAGTTGAAAAGTTGATGAGCAATAAATAAAGTATTCTGTGAAATGATTATAAAATGTTGATATGTGAAATATACAGTATTAATAATTTAATAACGAAAATTTTTAACTCGGACGTATAAAAGTTTGAAGATAACAAACGTTTCCGATATGTGATTGAAATATCAATAATTAATGTAGTGGATACAAATTTTGTTGCGTTTTATAAATCATTACGATGCCATTAATAAAGCATATTCTTTAGTTTTGTGAGTTCATTATCTCTCAAAAATTGAGAAGCCAGTGAGAAAAAGATCCAACACCATACTTTTTTGTCAACAGAAGACGCCACTTTTCATTCTATTAGACCACTAAGTGACTAAGCAAGCCCTTCTACAGGATGCCCATCCTTGCTCTCTTTGCACCCTTGCAGAGGAGTCAGCCATGTGAGGTCCTTGAGACCCCCAATGGCACTCCCTTGTTTTATAGAACTGTTAAAATTTAAATTTAAAATTTAATGTAAAATTTTGTTAAAAAATAATAATAATTAATAAAAATCAATTAAGATCGATCAAGATAACATTAACAGGGAACTTTGAATAAGTTCGTTAGTTCCTTGACTCCATCCGTGGGAAAGTTCCTTCTCCAGATCGGATGGAAAGAATAAATAAATACAGTTCAGTGTTCGAGAGAAAAAGAAGATTCAAAAATTAGTCAAAGAGACTGAAATAAATTGATATTTTGAGAAGTTAACAAAAACAATAAAATGTAAGGAATATAGGAATAGCACAATTCGTCCCGTCAGCATGGCTGCCGACGGAGACGATCGATGATGGACGATGCCGATCGACGAAGACGAACATCAGTGTGCAACGGAGTAATGTTTGTAATGATTTCAAGTGGACTTGTGGACAATGAACAATAGTGTTTTTGGTATAGATTATGACAAGAGGAATCAGTAATCAAGCCTAAAGGTTTCTCTCTCAGGTAGGAAGGTCTCGGTGGAACTCTCTCTCTGGTATGATCAATTGGATATCGTAAAATTAATACAGTAGTTAGGTTTATTATGAAGTTAAGTTTGTATTTAAATATATGTGTAGCTGAATATATATATTATTGTTAACCGCTCGCTTCAATTTATATATGCTTGTTATAAATATATTACCAGTCAATTCCTAATCCCGGACCTCGGTGTCCTGGATCCGCGCGCCAAACGCGAAGATTCGGTGAATTCCCGACAAAACGGCCAAAGTCTGACATCCCGACTTCTTTTAACAGCGCATACGCCCCGCGGTCCTCACAGCCAGATTGTGGAGGATGGGGATCAACGGGCCGGGCCCGAACCCCATGATAAACATTTTTAAGGAGTGGGACTCAAGACTCGAACGGGATCCTCCAGAGTAGAAAGCCGAAGAGTTTCCACTCTGCCAATCCAACGCTATATTTTACTATATTTACGTCCTTCTTGGGACTCGAGGTATATTAAGATGATCTCAATCAATCTGAATAAGAATTTTAAAATATGCATATATTGTATAAATATAATTATTGCACTCTGGGTAAAGATTCGCTAAAAGATAATAAAATGTTAATTTAAGAAAAAGCCAAAAAATCGCAGACGCAAATCTGGTGAAGAGAAAACGTGATTTGATGAATATGTTGTTTCTGAGTAAAAAATTCAGAATCAATAATCATTCTTGCCATCTTAATTGATTAAAAAATTTCTACATAACTGTTATTCATCTATTAATAAACATAACGATAAGAATATTTCTACCTATGCCATGAATAGTCTACGCACATTATGCGACAAATTGCCAACCTAACCGATGTCAAATAAAAAATAAACATGATCTCGAAACTTAGGCTGTGCTTCGATATCCCTCTCGAGGGCGCCCGCCTTGATGTGGCGAGAGGGCTTACCGGCTGTCACTATGCCCATATCTGTACAGCCGGGCCGATACGTCTATAGTGACAGGAAAAAACTAAGAGGTTGCCAAATGCTTGGCGAAATCCAGGCGAAGATGACCCCACACCACGGGTGGGCGTGTGCAGATGTCAGTACGCGTTAGCGGCTGTCGAAAAGAAGTGGTTCCCCCGAGTAGACAGCTGCGGGAAGTCCTAGCCGGATAATTCGCCCTCGGATCTCGTTTGACTTTCTATAGAGATCCAGCAACAAAACTGGTCGGCCTGGGAAAGTCCCTTCCCTAGCCCCTAGTGAAGAAATTCCTATAGGATCGGTAGAGCATGGCTGCACCCATCCCTCTCTGATGGATGCTCTGTAGTTCGCCACTCGACTGTCCGAGTCCCTGCGGATCTGGGATTAAGAATCGGTCCGACGTATGCCCTGCGTGAGGTACGAGCCCTCAATAAGGGTCCCAATCCTAAGGCGTTGTACCGTGCCGAAGGGATGGATGGCGGAGGTTATAGAAGCCATTGCGGTGCCCACCCGAGGGTTGGCCTTGCTCGGGCTGAGTGGGTTCATCCAGAGGCCGGGGAAGCTTGCTTCCTAGGGAATCATAAAACTTCGGGGAGTTGATCCGAGCGATATTCGGCCACGGCAAGGCACCAGAGCCCGGCCATTGCATGGCGTCGGTCGATATCGTCCCCATGGTGGCCCACCAGTCTGGCGCGGACAGTGGGCTGCATCGGTGATCGAACAGGGGGAGATTCTCGCCTTTTTCTAGTTGGGCTGGACCATGCAGTCACGCGTTCCACCCTCCCGTTGCTATTATTAGTAAGGATTCTGCATTCTAAGGAAGGTTCGGCGATTCCTTTCTTTCCGACCTTCCAGCGGGCTGCCGCATTTTTGTGGCGGTTATGCCCGAGCTATGGTGTCTTAAGGAGATCTCCTTTCTAGGAGATTTTGAGGTTGCAAAGGTGTCCTAAGGAGATCTCCTTTCTAGGAGATTTTGAGGTTGCAAATCCGTTCAGCCTCTTTGTGTCTTCAATCCCTTCGGGGACGAAGACGGCCGATTGGCTACAGTAGCAAATACAGCCTCTTTGTGTCTCCGCTCCCGTTCCCATGCTTCACTACCTATGCTACCTATGCCCTCTGTATCTCCTAAACGTTTGACCTTTGACCCCTGGTCCAGTAGGGATTTTTCGTGTGTTTTGGCCCCTCTTTCGATGTATATTACTTTCGCCGTGCTGCGGTAAGGAGACAATTGTACCCAAATTCACACAGATAAGACTTCAATAAGTTCACCACGGACAACACAAGGACGACGAAACATCAACACTCTCTGCGATCAACAGAGGAAGGCAAGTCTTCTTCTTCTTCTTCTTCCTGTTAATATGGAGGGTATAGCCAAGGCTAGAGAGCCTACAACTAGAGTGGCCAAACGGGAAATAACTTTTATTGGACACTTACAGTCACGTGACTTAGATCGCCATTATTTTTCCAAACAAACTATATTCTGTATTGGATTTGTATGCTTTAACGTTAGTTTTTCGAGATATATCGTTTATCATCTAACCTTTATCGAAAATTAAGGTAAGTGATCTTATTAAATAATACATACTGTAGTTCTTAATACTGTTTAAGATATTTTTTCATGAAAATTAGCATCTAAATACTGTATCTTATAAACCAAAAGTTAAAAATATCAGTGAATAAACATGATCATATTGACAAAAAGCTATCAACAATTGAAACTTGAACTACTGTACTGCTATACTAGAAATGAAACTTAGAAACTACTGTACAGCATGTTCAGTATTCCAAGCATGCACAAAAAAGTTCCAGTTATCAGTAAAAATAAAGTTTTTTTACTTATTTCACTTTCTCAAGAGAACTGCTAAAACTTTTGAGTCTTATAAAGTTTTTTATGCCAATAATACATACTGTAGTTCTTAATACTGTTTAAGATATTTTTTCATGAAAATTAGCATCTAAATACTGTATCTTATAAACCAAAAGTTAAAAATATCAGTGAATAAACATGATCATATTGACAAAAAGCTATCAACAATTGAAACTTGAACTACTGTACTGCTATACTAGAAATGAAACTTAGAAACTACTGTACAGCATGTTCAGTATTCCAAGCATGCACAAAAAAGTTCCAGTTATCAGTAGCACATTTACGTTCTTTTGTTAAATTTAAATCCTTTGTTTAGACTCTGAAAGCAGGGGAAAATTCGTGAATATTTTTAATTTCTCTAGCACAAAAATTATAAACTAATTCGAGATAGCAAGGGTTTTGAAGAAAATATTTTGAGATAACTATTGAAATTACATTGGTTTAATGCTGAAAGTGCACGGAAAAAATTTTTTTCTACATATCAAGGGTTTCGAAACAGAGAGGTTGGAGATAGCAAGATTACACTGTATATCCCATCTCTCAGAGATATGCAAATTTTTGCAAATTTGTACAGTGGATGATCAGTTAACGAACATAATCTGTTCAAAAAAATGTTCGCTACTCGAATTGTATGTTAACTATCATCAATTTACCATAGACTTTTATGGGAATGTGATTAATTCATTCTAGAGACCCAAAAACATAAATAAAAAATTATATAGTTTCTTACATTTATTTATATGTAATAATATTAATACATACATATATATTCTTGCGTTTTCATCAGTCATATTTTTTTCCATTTGTGGGGTGTTAAAGAATCTCCGCAATGTCAATTGCTTTTCTTTCTTCTTCAGGATTTTTCGGAAGTTATTAATAGCATTGTCGTTGTAGAGATCCCTAAGCCTATTGACCTCAACTTGATTTGGGTGCCATTTCTAAGACCAAAAAATACAAAAACT
Source organism: Olivierus martensii (assembly GCA_000484575.1). Classification (NCBI taxonomy): domain Eukaryota; kingdom Metazoa; phylum Arthropoda; class Arachnida; order Scorpiones; family Buthidae; genus Olivierus; species Olivierus martensii. The sequence goes on from AYEL01084259.1 coordinate 18,732, forward strand.
CTCTTACCTTCTTTAATAAATCTTTGATTTGTTAAGTTGTCTCAGAGTTCAGTTTAATCGAGAAAAACCACTATTCTCCCATCCTTACCCACAAGTCCACAAACGCACAAAGCCTAAGCCTGTCATTCCATCAGTCCACAGGTCCCACAGTTTGTTCTGTGAGGTGTTCGTTATCTGAACATGCGTTCATTGTCCAAATATAAAAATCTTTCGCAAAAGTGTTCATTATCCAATTTGTTCATAGTCCGAATTGTTCATTAACCAATCACCAACTGTATATACAATTCAGAAAAAAATTGAAAATTTACAATTTGCTTTACAGACACTGAAATACATAAATAACACAAATAAATTCAATCAGAATCTTAAGATGAAATAATAAAATTTATTATTAGTAGAAAAATTGGAAAGGAGTGCAGTCCTGAATGATGATGATCTGAATAGATTGCACTGCATATGCAGATGGTGTTATTAAAATAATGACTAAATAAAGCATGAATTTTTCCTCTTGTAGATAATTAATTTTCTATTTGAATTCAGCATAACTTATATTTCTGGTATTGTATGAATTGAAAATACAATAACCCATGCAATAAATCCATACTGTACATTAATTATTTAAATAAAAAATTTTTATATTTCTAGCATTTTCAACTAAATATACCTGATTTCTATTCAAATTCTGAAACAGTAAAAAAGTAATATAGGAAATGGAATGTGATGAAAAATTTGTTTATTGTAATTTGTACCTGTTTAAAGGAAAAATGCTGTACATTATTTTTGTTTTATTGCATTTTACTAGATGAAATATGTTAAACACCAAATCTTTATTTATAAACAATCCTAACAGGGATGGCCTATATCACATGCTTTTATAGAACGAGAGAGAGAGAGAAACACTTGTTAGAGGCGACTGAGGGGGCTATGAAAAACCAAAAAATATTAATAATATTTGATATTATTAATAACAGTATATTTACTAATAATAAATCTCCTGCTTAAAATACTTGAATTATTTGTGTTATTTTATGAGCAGCAGAGTTTTAAAGTTTATGATTATTGAAATACATATTAAAAAGTTCTCATTTTGCATGCACAATTTGCATAAGCAGAACCGATTATTTTGAGAACACTTAGAAAAGAGTAACAACAGAGTTCTATATTTTGCCAATAGATGGTATTGGCATCAAGTGTAAACTATGCACATAATTTAGTATATTATATTGAATCATTTTACTCTTTTCTAAGTGTTCTCATATTTTGAGAACACTTAGAAAAGAGTAACAACACAGTTCTATATTTTGCCAATAAATGGTATTGGCATCAAGTGTAAACTATGCACATAATTTAGTATATTATATTGAATCATTTTTCTTAATAGTTCTCAGTGTAAAAATACTATCACAATTATGATATTCTGTTGTGGCTTTTGAGCTATAGAATTAATTATCCAATTCATTGCATTTTTTATTATTTAGCATATTATGCATTGTTCAAATAAAATATATACAAAAACAATAAGAATTTTATTTTTTTTTTATACAAGATAAAAAGTTTTTGCTAAATATAATTTTATGAAAGAATTAAATTTTTGTAATTAGTAATTTATATATCCACTTATCTGTTTTTTATTCATTTTTGTTTGGACTAAAATACCCACAATAAAAAAATGTTTTAGATATTCTATATAAGTTGCTTCTTTCTTACTTTTTCCTTCATTTTACAGCATTTTCATTTTTTCCCCTTAGAAAATATAAAATAAGAGTAACACTGTATTTAATTTAACCTTTTTGGACCTGATTTAATTCTAAGACTACTTTGTTAAGACCATTTTTGACTCTTTCCATTCTTAAACGGAATAAAAATTTATGAATTGCGTTTGTTGTCTGACAGCAGATAACTCGTATTTATCATTTGATTTGGATAAAATACTCATGTCATTAGATCATACTAAAGCAGTGGTTCCCAACCTGAGATTTTTTCCGGGCAAAATATGTAAGGATTAGGAAGTAATTCTACAGTAACAGAGAGAGATGAAGAAGAAGGTGTTAAAGTGAGAAGAGGGCAAATGGTACGTGTACCCCTAGGGGTACATGGCAGAGGAGTTGGGATACACGAAAATAATATTGGTAACAGTGGAGATGAGGAGGGTAAGTGAGAGAATCTCCTCTGCCATGTTCCCCTAGGGGTACATGGCAGAGGAGTTGGGATACACGAAAATAATATTGGTAACAGTGGAAAACACCAAAAAAGGAGTTAAAATAAAAACAAAACTAAATACAGTGGATTCTGCTTAATTGGGACAAATCTCAAAGAACGAAAACTAAACAAATAAACTAATACAAAATTTAAACGCTTAATTAGGACAACTTTTCGCTTAATTGTGACAGTTATTAAAATTTATGAATTCTTAATCTCTAATATACTCCAACAATTTGGTAAATATATTGTATAATACATAGAAATAAATAAAAATTACATAAATGTTATACATGAAATCCCGAAAGAATAAACAATAAAAGTTATCTTAATTTTTTTTTCTCGCGGTAATATTAAAAGAAATAAACTAGATTAAATTTAATTATGTCAGAGAATGGAAATGTTTCTCTATTATTATTGACTGATTACTGATAGACAATAATTTAGAACAGTACTTTTCAAAATGGTGGTCCGCGCCTGATATTGGTCTCCGAGCCATCGGCTGCTGACCCGTAACGTGTCATATTTTCAGAAACATAAGATTAGTATGCTATAAACTTAAAATTCACAGACTCTGTCAATGATTATATAGTAACAGACAGACAAACTGGATGACATCAGTAGGTACGAAGTGAGGCATGAGTGATTAAACCTAACTTTGTATCTTAATCAAGTTACAAATTTTATGCCGATCTCTGGAGTACTGGAAAAAATTGTCGGTGCTTCGCATGAAATAGCTTGAGAAGCATTGCTTTAAAGAAAGAAAATGCTACAACATAACTTGCTGATTATTGGCAATCAACAGACAGACAAACTGGATGACATTAGTAGGTACGAAGTGAGGCATGAACGATTAAACTTAACTTTGTATCTTAATCAAGTTACAAATTTTATGTTACTTTTATGTCAATTTTTTGTCAATTTTTTCCAGTACTCCAGAGATCTGGAGTACTGGAAAAAATTGTCGGTGCTTCGCATGAAATAGTTTGAGAAGCATTGCTTTAAAGAAAGAAAATGCTACAACATAACTTGCTGATTATTGGCAATAGATCAATGAATCAAGCATTATTCTGAAATTCAAAATTTTATTTAGAATTGTTATGGAGTAAATTAAGATTTATTATTCATAAAAAACAATTTTATTTTTAATATATATAATTTTCTCTCTAAGATATAACAGAAATTATGTATATATTTAACCAAGAATTTTTTTCTATTGGTTTTCGCAGAAAGTACTACTCCAATAGGAGAATTAAAATTAAATTCTATATTTTATGATATGTACAACAAGACTACTTTATATCCATCTGAAAAACCAGGTAAATCTTCACACTTTGTTTTGAAATTCAAAATTTAAATAAAAATGATTTAAATTAAAAATAAAAAAATTATTGTATATGATATGATTTTATATTTCATAATGAATTTCTTAATAATATTTAAACTAAATATATAGCAGACAATTGTTTAATTCTTTTCTCCTATAACTGTATATATTTGAATATATACGGACAAGTTCACTACTAAATCGTTTTGGGCATCTAGAAACAATAAAATGCATGGACTTGTATATAAGTCCATATTAAAAAATTTCCTTAAAATATAATTCTATTCTGCTCGATTTTACAAATTTCGGCATCTTGAAATAGATGAAAGACGCAAAATTCTAATTGATCCTTTAACAATTTTGTTAGAAATGAATGAAGTACTTCACAAAAATGATCCCCTTAATTATTTCCATATACTGTACTTTATCATTAAATGATTAAGAACTGTTTAAATTGTTTTTAAAAATTCATTTACTGTACATTATTAACATTTTACATTACGTGTAAAATGTTATTAATAAAGATTATATATGATATATATAATAAAGATATAATAAAGGTTATATAATAAAGATTATATATGATATATATTTACATTACATGTAAATATATATCATATATAATCTATAATTAATAAAATTTCTCAACTTATATTCGAATTATTTAGTAAATTAAAATTATAAATTTTTTTAAAAATCATGAACAAGCTTGATTATGCCTGATTATGTCTATATTTCATTTTCTATTTAACAGAATATACTAGACAGGAGAATAATGCTACAGTATATTTAATGACTAAACTAAAAGGTAAGCAATAAAGAATATCATTGTGAAATAACAAATTGCATTTAAATATTATCAAATTTACTACAGAACTTACTTCACGATTTGATGTTTATAAAAGAATTTCATAAAATAGATAAACTAAATTAAATATAATTTTTTTTATCAGAATGTCTGCGTAGTATTAAAATTTTTTTCTTTGAATATTCTGATAAAAAAAAATAATGCAATTTGTGTGATTATTAAAATATTAGATAGCACAATACTTTCTCATATTTTTTTAAGAAATTTTATTTAAATAATCTGATTAATATATAGTATAATACTACAGTACATAGAAAGAAATAAGCAATTAGAAATGTCTTATATGAAGTCCAGAAAGAATAAACAATAAATCAGTTTTTTAAGGTAACATTAAAAGAGATAACATAGATTAAATGCAATTATGCCAGATACAGGTAATGTTTTGCTATTAATCCTGATAGCTAGTAGTATTTCAGAGGGAAAAAATATTACAATTCATCTGGCTAATAATCAGTCTAGTGTTATTTCAACTTTCAAAATCTCATTTAAAAATTGTTATGAAATAAATTAAGATTTATTATTCATAAAGCATAATTTTAATTCAAATATAAAAATTTCTGAAAGAGATATATAAAATTAGGTATACAATTAACAGAAAATTCTTTCTATTGGTTTTCACAGAAAATTCCATTCCAGAAGGAGAAAATTCTATAGTATATGCATTGTATAACAAAAATACAACACATCCATCTGAAAAATCAGGTAATCCAATCCATTATTGTTTTCAAGTGAATTTTCACCATATCCTTAAGAAGTAAACTCAGATACTATTTTCTGTTTTATTCTAAGTCTAATAAGAATAATTTTTAAAAAGAGATTACTTAAAATAAATATACTTACGAATATTTGTCAGAGAATTTTGATAGTGATGAATAAATTGATACAAAATTAGCCCTTCGGTATTTGAATTATGAAATTTTTTCTTTTGTTTGTTTCCACTTTGCCAGCTTCATTATCTCTTACGTTTTGATGCACCCTTCCAGTTGAAGTTGGCCCCCCACTTTTGAATTTTTAAATTTTTTCTTTTGCACTCGTTTGTACCTAATTTTGATGCACCCTTCCAGTTGAAGTTGGCCCCCACTTTTGAATTTTTAAATTTTTTCTTTTGCACTCGTTTGTACCTCTTTAGCACCATTTGCATTTTTAATATTTTCGTTTGCACCCCCACCGTTTGGCCCCCAAAGCCAAAACAGATTTGAGGGCTAACTTCACACTGGGTCCCCAGTTTCGAATTTTCAATTTTTTTTCTTTTGCACTCTAGCAAATCGTTAGCACCTTTTGCACTTTTAATATTTCGGTTCTAGACCCAACGGTTTGGTCTCCAGAGCCAAAACAAAATCGGGGCCCAGCCGCCAGCTTCGAATTTTCGAATTTTTTCTTTTGCATTCGTTAGCAAATCGTTAGCACCTTTTGCACTTATAATATTTCCGTTTGTACCCTCATCGTTTGGCCCCAAAGCCAAAATAAATTCGATGAGACTAAGTTGATATTTGCTTCTTTATTGATTTCATTAATCATAAATCACTTCATAACTTATCTACCTATGTATAGAAATACCATAATTTACTATCAATTATTATAAACAAAATAGTTATTTCTAAATACAAAAATATTATAAGATATCAGTCTATACTTATTTAACCACATTATTTAAAAGAACTTATAATGAAAATAAAATAACATCGAAGTTTATTAATTCTTAATCACTTAAAGTATTCAATAATTTGACTATTTTCTTTCACAAATCCCTAAAGAAACACTCTTAAAGTATTAATTTTTACGGTAAAATATGAATATTACTCAAAAATTTTTTATTTTTTAATAAAACTTATTACATAAAAAGAATACTATTTATATTTATTCCTTTTCCATAGAGGCCAAAATTAAGTAAACGATTATTTATTAATCCATGCAAACGGAAATTTAAAAATTTTTTTGTACGTTATATTTAAGTATTAATTTTTATGGTAAAATATGAATAATACTCAAAAATTTTTTATTTTTAATAAAACTTATTACATAAAAAGAATACTATCTATATTTATTCCTTTTCCATAGAGGCCAAAATTAAATAAACGATTATTTATTAATCCATGCAAACGGAAATTTAAAAATTTTTTTGTACGTTATATGATTAAACGTTATTGCTAATATATTCATATCATATACTTTTGTATATGATATGAATATACATTTGTTTTAATCTTATTATTTTTGCCCTACTATGAAATTATTTCTATAAGTTAAAAATAAATATTTACTACTTATTTGATCTCGAGCTATTCAAATAAAGTTTAGATGAGAACCTTTATAATTAAATATAAAAACAAAAATTATTCAAATGAGTTTTAATTGTTATACCTAAAATTTTTCTAAACAAATTTCTTACTAATAAAACTTTTCACTTATTATTAGTTAACTCCAAATTCATGAAAAAGTTTTGCATATATAACCATATTTGACAAGTTCTTTTATCTCTTTCCCGGAAAAAGTTAGCATTCTTGATAACTTTCCTGGCATAACTCCTGCTCAATTGCAGTGAAGTCTATATTGAAAGTGCAACATATTTCATCATAAAATCGAATACTATCATACCTTTTTTAATCCATTGTTAAGTATGAATAGCTAATAACAATAGAATTATTAAAATGACTTTTTAATATGTACTTTTTGTATAATAATATAGGAAATGTTTTTCAATTAATATTGACTGGTGTAATAATTTAGTACAGCGCTTCTTAAAATGGTGATCCGCGGCTGATATTGTCCCTGATCCATCAGTTGCCAGCCTGCAAAGTGTTGTCATATTTTCAGAAGCGTAACATTAGTATGCTATAACCCTTACAATTCATAGGTTTTATGCCAATGGAAGATAAATACACCGGTTGATATCAGGAGGTAAAACGTGAAGAATGTATGATTTCCTCTAAACTTTGCATCTTGAGGCAATTTGGAAATATTATGCCGATCCGTAGAGTACTGGAAAATAATTACCGGTTCGACAGATCAAGTTGTTTGAGAAGCACTGCTTAAGGAAAGAAAGTGCTACAGCATATTTGGCTAATTATTAAACTAGATCAATCAATTTAGTATTATTTTGAAATTCGAAATTTCATTTAAAATTGTTATGGTGTAAATTAAATTTTATTATTTTTTATAATTATTTTATTATTTTTTTAAATTTTATTATTTTATATAAAATAGCCTGAAGCTTCTTTAATGGTCGAAGAGAGCAATTTAAAAACCATTTGAGGATTATTGTGTAGTTTCTCTTTCTCTCTCTCTTTGTTTTTTTCCTACAACAGATAATTAAAATTATATATAAAACATTTCTGATCATTTATATTCACTCTTTATTAATCTCTACGAACTCGTAAACCCACAATATGTGAAAATATGATACTCTTTTAATTTATAAATGTTATGATGCAGCAATCAAAATAAAACCCCAAAAATTTTTTTTGTTTTCATTTAAAACTCGTGTAAAAGCGAAACCGTGTAAATTGAGTACCGTGCAAATCGAGGAGTAGATGTATTTTAAATTAAATTACGTGTCCTTTACGAAAATGATTCTATAGCTGTTTAAATAATTTATTGTAAATTATTAATACTTATCCATATGTAGAAATCTATTATGATCTATATATAAGTCGATTCTATACTTTTTTTTAATTTAAAAGCATTCAAAATTTCTCGTCTTAAATTAAATTTATAAAATTTCTTTTTTAGATCACAAACAATTCTGATATTGTTATATTTTTAAATTAAATTACGTGTCCTTAACGAAAATGATTCTATAGCTGTTTAAATAATTTATTGTAAATTATTAATACTTATCCATATGTAGAAATCTATTATGATCTATATATAAGTCGATTCTGTATTTTTTTTTAATTTAAAAGCATTCAAAATTTCTCGTCTTATATTTGAGTTATATGATAAATTAAATTTATAAAATTTCTTTTTTAGATCACAAACAATTCTGATATTGTTATATTTTATTTTCAATTTTTTTACAGAAAATAATAATCAAGAGCAAAATACTACAATATATGTAATTACTGAAGGAACAGGTATGTTTTAACAATAACAAATACCATTTCCAAATGAGAAATTACATTTAAATATCGCTAACAGCTTGACTAAAAAACTTACTTCATGATTTTATATTTAACTAATAAAGAATTTCATAAAATAGATAAACTAAGTTAAATGTAATTCTTTTGTATCAGAATATTTGTGTAATGATAATTTTTTTTTGTTTGACAGGACATGCTGATCAAAAAGAAGAAAATAATACAGCATATGTGATTTCTAAAATAATAGGTAATTCAATATTTAACATATTTATTTTAAAAGAAACTTTACTTAAATATGATAATTAGATAAATTCATGTTCAATACTAATATACTATGTTGTTTATTTGGATAAAAAATTTCTACAAAAACAGAAAAACAGAAAATACTATATTTCAATTTTAGTGAATGTTACTTTAAAGCAGAGGTGTCAAACTGGCGGCCCTCGAAGTGATTTTTTGTGCCCCCAACGCTCTTAACTAAAATGAAAATGCGAACAATATGTTATAAGATAATAAGAAGTAATTCTCTCTTCATAGCTATGTCATATACCATGATGCACATTTCATTAATGTAATTTTAATGAAATTTGTTGTACAAGTTTTTTCAATTGGCCTTATCGGACATATACGTAGAGATGGCTTTCGGATTGGTGACACAAAGTAAGTGCTTTCCTACATGAACTACATCGTTTTGTGCGAAATTTCTTACAAAAAAACAAAAAGTCATAAATGAGAACTTGTATTTTTTTGGATAGACAAATACAATAATCAAGTTCCAAACAATCCCTCTTTGAAGGACATCTATAAAGGACCTTGCTAACGGGCTTGTTAAAAATTTATTTGTTGTATAATTATGAATATTTGAATTTATAAAATTTTAATGAAAGCTTTTGTTTTTGTACAGAAAATGTGACCTTTTAAACTTAATAGAAAATTAAAGTAATAGCGAGGAATTAAATTAAAAAACATGCATAATTAAAAGCAATTATGGGAATTAAATTAAAAAACATGCATAATTAAAAGCAATTATGTAGTAAACGAGTAATTAAATTAAAAAAACATGCATAATTAAAAGCAATTATGTAGTAATTAAAAAACATGCATAATTAAAAGCAATTATGTAGTAATTATATATTTTGTATGTTCATTTGATTATACAATGTTTTAAATAATTATCCTATCTATATTTCTGAATTCTTACTCTAAAAAATTAAAAAAAAAATTCTGTGGCCCGCGGCAATCTTACAGACTCATTAAATGGCCCTTGAATTAAAATGAGTTTGACACGCTTGCTTTAAATGACTGAAAATCTCAAAGTGTTAATTACTTTAATTATAATTTAACACTGCAAAATATTCAAATAACAGAGATTAAATTTATTTGTGTATATTTTTTCATTTTTCGCAAACAAATGGATAAATTAATGTTGGATTACAAAGTGATAGAAACATCTGAATTATTAAAAAATTTCTTGTGATTTTAAAGAAAACATACATTGTACTTTTTAATAAGATAAATAACGATATAGTAATATAACTTTATAGAAAATACTATTTCACCAATTGATGGATAGAATATGCATATTTATGAATTTCGACAAATTTATGAATCTTTAATCAGTATGGGAAAAGTTTGATGATTTTTAATATACCATAAGGAAATGAGAAATATTACGACAAAAAATATATCCAGAGGAGAAACTTCCAAATTCTTACTTTTTAGTTAGTCTACATTCAAAAAATTTCATTTAAAAATTGTTATAGAATAAATTAAAATTTATTACGTCCAGAACATAATTTTATTTCAAATATATAATTTTGTAAAAGAGATAACTAAAATTAGGTTAAAGAGATAACTATAAATTTAACAGAAAATTATTTCTATTGGTTTTACAGAAAGAACCATTCCAGAAGGAGAAAATTCCACATATGTAATATATTACAATACTACAACACATCCATCTGAAAAATCAGGTAATCCAATCCATTATTGTTTTCAAGTGAATTTTTCACTATACGTTTAAGAAGTAAACTAAGATACCATTTTTTGCTTTATTCTAAGTCTAATAAGAACAATTACTTAAAATAAATTTATTTAATAATATTTGTCAGAGAATTTTGATAATAATGAATATACCGATGAAAAATTAGCCTTTCAGCATTTGAATTATAAAATTTTTTCTTCTTATGAAAATTTTTTTGATTAATTTTCACTCTGTCAGCTTCAGTACCTCTTGCTTTTTAATATTTTCGTTTACATTCTCATCAATTTAACGACCAGAACCGAAATAAATTCGGTGATCAATTTACCTAAACTAATTTCATCCTAAAATTTACTATTAAATCTCTTTTAGTCCATAATTAAATTTGAATATTTAATAACAATCGAATTATTAAAAATGAAACTTTCTATATGTGTTTTTTATATAAGAAGATATTAATAATAACTAAAGTTATATATATTTTAACAGAAAATTCTTTCTATTGCTTTTTTACAGAAAATACCATTCCTGAAGGAGAGAATTTGACAACATATGTAATGTATCATAACACTACAGTACATCCATCAGGTAAATCCAAGAACTGTTTTTTTGAAATTGAAAATTTAAATAAAAAATCATTTAAGTTATAAATATTTATTATATATGATATGATTTTATATTTTATAATAAAATTTTAAAAATATTTAAATTAAATATAACAACAGACAGTTATGTTAAATTCTTATCTTCTTTAAATGTATATTTTACCGTCAAAACCCGAAATTAGTTAAAATCCGATTTGCCTAGTTGAAACTAGTTGCAACAAAGTCCAATACTGGAATTCACTAAGATATTTTAGGGAAAACTGGAATTGACGGGAAAATTGTTCTGTTTGCAATTATTTACAGTTTTTACTAGTTAAAACCAGTTAATTAAAGTTACATAAATTGAACATATCGAAGATTTGTTCAGTTTATATAAAGCCGAACTTTTCATTCTGGAATAAAACACTCGCTCTATCAAGCCATGTCCGAGATAAACCCAAGAGTAGGACTCGCGACTTCAGCATTACCATCAGATGTTCTGGAAACATTGAAGATAAGGATGAACTCTAGAGATTCATCGAGGAGATGAATGCGTGACAGAACGGAGTTGAGACCCCTGCTGAAGAAGAACATGAGGCTGGTCCCAGTTGAGTTTACATCACATCAGCCAGGAGAGAAGCTCACGAACATTTGTCTAAACAAGCCATGAAAATGAAACGTATCTCCGATACCATCCACCCCCTTCTTGAAGTAGATAATATCATAATCCCAATCCCGGATATGGACAGAATAAAGGCAGATTTTCAAAATATCATCGGAGTTGTGCTGGAAAAAATGAAGATCTGCACAAGATCGGAATTAAGGATAGAAAGGTGGATAAATTATATTGCAGGTAGATTTTGTATTTTTTATGTATTTGTTAATATTTAGAGAGTGCCCAAAATATGATTATGAAAAAAATACTTTTTGTAGATCGGAATTTGACGTTTGTTGGGAGAAGTTCCTGATTCCAGAAGAGTTATCAGATACAAATTTTTCTTTAAGGACGGCAGCTAGGAAATTGGCGGTAGCACTACAAAATTTCACACGTTGTGTTTACGAGAAAGATTGAATTTCGAAAAGTGCTTGTGCAACAAGAAGGGAATTCTCTGCAACTCTAAATGTCATAACAGTTTTTCCACGCAGAAACAAATAATGTGCATCATAAATATATTTCTTCTGTAAATTTCAGTTACTATGTTCAAAAATATATTTATTTTGTAGATTTCAGTTACTATGTTTTTATTTTTCCCCTAACGCATGATTGCATGATTAGGAAGATATCAGGCTTAACCTCGTAAAAGAAATTTTAGGTAATACTAGTTTTCACCAGTCATATTGAGTTTTAACTAAAGAAGTTTTAGTGAAAACCAGAAGTTTCTAACAAATATAGTAAATTCTAGTATTGAATAGTTAATACTAGTACTGTATTCACGAACGGGCTTTGTTCCAACCAGCTGATTCTGCTCAATTTTACATATTTTGGCATAATAAAATGGATGAAATATGCAAAACTCTAATATATACCTTATCAGTATTGATAGAAATAAATGAGATATTTTATATTAAAGTACATGTAAATTACAAAATCGATTTCCTTTATCATTTATATATATATATATATATACATTTACGTTCTGTATCTTAACATTAAATGATCAAGAATTGTTTAAAATTATTTTTATAAATTGATTTATTGTTTTTGCACGATATGTAGAAATTTAATATGATTCATATATAAGCTGTTTATGATCTAAAAAAAAATTTATAATTTTAATTTACCATATATTAATAACTCAAATATAAGACATGAAATTTTGAATGTTTTTAAATTTTAAAAAAATACAGAATCGATTTATATATCGATCATAATATATGGTTATATTAAATAAACATATAAATGATAATGTTATTTAATATGATTTAATCTGAATGATAGAATGATAGTTATATTTTATTTTTAATAGAAAATACTAATCCAGAGAAAAATACTACAGTATATGTAATTCATGAAGGAACAGATAAACAATAAGAAATATCATTTTGTAATAAAGAATTGCACTTAAATATTATTAACAGATTTACTATAATTTAATTCATGATTTTATATTTAATCTAATAAAGAATTTTATAAAATTGATAAAGTAAATTAAATATAATTCTTTTATATCAGAATATCTGTTTAATGTTAAAATTCCTAATTTGACAGATTATTCTGATCAAAAGAATAAAATAATACAGATTTTATTCTTTTAAAATCTGTATAGTCTAAGTTTTTCTACTAAATTCTTAAATAAATCAATGATTTAACGTATATATATATTTTTAAGAAATTTTATTAAATGGGATTATTGGATAAATTATAATATGTGGTTTACTTTTAATAAAAAATTACTTAAATATCTGGAACACAGTACCTACTTCGAACCCAGCAAATTTTACTTAAACTAAAATCCTTAGAATGTTAAATATTTTAATTTTAGCTTATCAAGACACAATATTCAAAGAATACAGATTAAACTTACTATACAAGTATATGGCTGAGTCGATTATTGTTGGCTTACAAAGCGATAGAAAAAAATTTAATTCATAACAATTTCTAGTAATTTAAGCAAAAGATATACCGTATCTTTTAATAACATAAACAACAATATCTTTATAAAAAATAATATTTCACTAATTGATGGATAACAGATACAGTATTATGAATTTCGACAAATTTATAAATCTTCAATCAGTGAACGGAAAATTTATTGAGCAACCGAAAATTATTGTCGAAAAGCATCCATCGAAATAGAGTTTATGAAATTTTTTCTGTTTACTTTTATTAAATTAAATACTGCAATTGTTAAAACTTTTGCAACAGATATGGGACGACCTGATCTGTAATAAATTCCATGATTTCATGATTTAGAGTATGTGTAGAATATAGTCAAATGAAAGTATTGTGCAGAATAGAAGATTCTGTGTAGAATATAGTCAAATGCTCTATTTGCCAGCTGTTGATAGTTGAAGATTGATCGATTTGCAATCTTCTCAACAGTGAACGTCAAGCACTTTTAATAAACCGCCCTTATTTTATTGACAAACGTTTTACGTCTTTTCTTTTAATTGTTCTGTTTAATCAATTTTTAATATTTTATTTGGAAAGAATTTTAATAATAATAGTCTTTCTTATCAGACTGTTGTGTTTAAAACATGGCTTTTTACATGAATTATGAGATTTTATATTATTTTTACGAACTAACATTTTACATTTACGTTTTTTAATGAAATTAATACTGTTGCTTTTTTATTTGGTTTAGTTTAATCAATTTTTCTTTTAAAGTTTTTGAATATTATTACATAGTCTATTATATGTTAGATTTTGTTTTTTTCGAGTGTCTATTTTTATTATTCTTATGAATATTGTATTTGTGCAGTTTGATACAAATGATGAGTGTATCACAAAACAAAAATAAAACACAAACTGATCATTACGGCCATAAACAAGTTGATAATGATTACTGGATTTTCAAGGGCAATCAATCAATAAATAGTAATTATCAAAAAAAGCTCGGCTACTTCTTTCCTAGCTTTTCTAGTATCAGCTAGCCAGCTCACATCTTGAAAATGCCGAGTTTCAGCAATTTTATTCGGAAACCTATCTAGAGAGAAATTTCCTATTTCTAGTGGCTTCAAATTCGGACTTCTTCAGTTAGTCTTACAGTACTTAAACAATAGTTCAGAGAACAAAAAGGTGATGAAAACCATAGAAAGAAAATGAACTATAACAGACTAACAGAACTTGCCTTTCTTGTTATTCCAACATTTTTCCTAATTCCCATCAATCATTGCTGATTCTTGAAGAGGATTCGAATTAGAATCTTTATTTAATTATATAAGAACTTTCCTATCTGTCAGGATTGGAGAAGATAAACTGTTTTGGATATGCCTTGCACTTTACTTCTCCATTCGATCAGTTCACCACGATCACTGAAACTGCTCATAAGATGATTGGATTCATTCTCAAAATATTGTTTTTGAATTTAATTCGTTTAAAAGCTCTTTCTTTTACTTTTCTGAACTTTGATAATTTCATAAATATTCTATAAATTAAAATGATTTTTTTCTTTCCTTTTCCAAGTTTTCTATAATTTTTTTGAGAAAAATGTTAATAATTTAAAATCACAATATTTATGTGAATAATGTTAAATTAAATTAGGGATCACCAAAAAGATAATAATAAACAACGCTCTATAAAAATTAAAAATAATAATATAGGCCTATAATTTATAATATCATAATAGGAATTCTTTTCAATTAAGCAATTAGCTGATTGTATTGCTTAATTCAACACGATTAATGTCTGCAACAGTTGACTAATACAATATGTCTACAGTTTCTACAAAATTTATTTAATTAGTTTTAACAAAATAACAGATTGTTTGATACAATTGATACTTTATGTGTAATATATTCATTCAATGAATAACATTTAAAACAGAAGAAACAAAATGGGAAGAGTGACGGAAGGATGATTTTCCTGGAAATCCTTTATTTATTCTTCACAAAGATAAGTTAAATATAATTATGTATATTAGATACAACCGATTAGTTTTCAAAGAAAACTGTTATTATAGAAGAGAAAAATAATACAATATAATTAAAAAAAAGCAAGAAAATTAGATGAACTAATTTTCTTCTACAGAAAATATTCAAATATTGTTAAATAAATTAAGATTTATTATATAAAAATAAAATTTATATTTTTATATAATAAATTGTTTGATAACCAGTTAGCCACACTCTGCTTGTAGGCTCTAGCCAAGGCAAGTCTTGGACGCCACCAACAGTACTTATACGATACTACATTTGCATAATGAATAATTTTTTCGTTGTAATCTTAAACCAAATGATTAAATAAATAAATGATTATTCTCTTGAAATTCTTCAGTGTTATTCTTTTATAACTATCAAAAATAATTAATTCAAACTAATATTAATATTAATTGCACAAAATGTCACTATCACGACGACACTAATTCCAACATGGCGTCACCGGAGAGCACATCGGTAAAACTTGTTTTACTATCTTCTTATTT
Organism: Olivierus martensii; assembly: GCA_000484575.1. NCBI lineage: Eukaryota > Metazoa > Arthropoda > Arachnida > Scorpiones > Buthidae > Olivierus > Olivierus martensii. The sequence continues at coordinate 34,854 of AYEL01084259.1, forward strand.
CTTTTTTAAATACCAAAATTTTCTTTATTTTCTGGTCCTCACACTTTTAGTTTAAGGTTAGGTTAGGTTAATTAGATTATACCGCCATATCCTCATGGGATATACTATATCTGGCGGCGGCCACTTGTAGAGCCCATCACAGGCTGGCCAACACCCGTGATGGGGTCAACCGGATGGTTGAAGGATGGGGTTCAACGGGCCGGGCCCGGACCCCTTTTGAAGGACTGGAGATGTGGGACCCAGATTTGAACCCGCTCCTCCAGGGCAGTAAGTCAAAGCTTTAGCACTCGCTCATCCGGCCGAGTTTAAATTTCATTCAGATTGGGTAATATTTACACAGATATTTTCTCAAAATATATGAATATGTCAATAATATTGAATCAATATCAATCATTTTTAATAAATGTGAAATTGATAAATTTTGAATTATTTTTAAAGAAAGAAAACGATGCAAAATTAAATAATGGATCTCGATTAGCTTGTTAATGATAAATATCAATTTTACCGTTAAGCACTAAATAAATAAAAAATTCAGTTACTGTACAGTAGTGTTTCCCAAAGTGTGGTACGCGTACCCCCAGGGATACAGGAAGAGTTTGGTGGGGGTACGCGTTGCACCGGAATTTGGTAGGGATATGCACTGCACCGTGCTTAGCATCTTCTATTTTGTCTTCATATAACTGGCGAAAACGCTTACGACTTGTAGAAGCAGCCATAGCGAACTCCGAAAACAAAACCGTAACTAGTCGCGTGGATGCCGACTAGGCGCCACTCGATTTTTTAAAATTGAAATATTTATCGAAGCGTAAATTTTTATTGCACATACACAAAAACATATTAATTTAGGAATACACAAAAGTTCGAGTTTTTTTGTAAGTAAACAAATGATCCAAGCTCAAACTTTTCCTTTAACATTGCATAAAGAGAATAAAAAAGAAAATCTGAATAACTATCTAGTGTTTCATCATCGCGTTAATTTAATCAATGCAATGATGAAACACTAGATAGTTGAAAACTGTTATGATAAGAGAAAAATAAAAGCCAAGAAGCTATTTTCCGCAGTATATATTTATGGCACTGTATTACTTGCGCGTTCGTAGACTTATGGGAGAACAGAGTTTTTCCGATTAAACTGAACTCGGAGACAATTAAAATAAATCAAAGATTTATTAAAGAAGGTAAGAAAGACCTTTTACAGTTTTTGCGCGTGTAAAAAATTACGTAGAAGGATAAATACCTTGAAAATAAATGCTAAGGAATGAGGTCCACCGCTTTGTAAGGATTCGGAGAATGCTGATTGAAAAAAAGTTTTTCGCCCGGAATCAATTCTTTATACTGTATATCGTTCTCTTTCGTGAATAAATAGTTGGAGAAAAAAACAGTTATTTTGGCTTCTGTCGTGTTAATTCTGACGATCCGCCCTAAAGTTCTTTCAATGTCCAACCTTTGACTGCTGATTTTGTCTGTTCTTGCTCCTCTATCCAGACAGCAACTACTTAATTTCTCTTCATTCTTTCTTTTCATCTCGGGTCACGCTTGTCCTTTCGATTTCATCTTTCCCAGGAAAGAAAGATCTTTCTTTGCCTATTCTATCTGGCAAGTCCTCATATTTCTCTATTGTGTTGGATGGCGGACCTCGCTCATTACATCATTCAATCCTTATATGTTTATATTTCAACCGCTTCTCCCATTGCAAGAGAAACATCTCAAATTTAAATACAGTATATATACACAATTATAAATTTTTTCTAATAAAATTAAAATTTTTTTTCTCCAGTTTCTCGGGCTTTATCGGATCTTACAATATTCATAAGCATATCAGTATTCAACATAAATAATTTAATGAAATTGCTGGGTCCAGTAATTAGATTCCAGAAGTTCGAGTTTTTTTGTAAGTAAACAAATGATCCAAGCTCAAACTTTTCCTTTAACATTGCATAAAGAGAATAAAAAAGAAAATCTGAATAACTATCTAGTGTTTCATCATCGCGTTAATTTAATCAACTATCTAGTGTTTCACTAGATAGTTGAAAACTGTTATGATAAGAGAAAAATAAAAGCCAAGAAGCTATTTTCTGTACATTATTTTAATAATTTCAGCCAACTGATAAATAGTATTTTATCAATTTATTGATATGATATTGCGTTTTAATAAATAATGTTATAGTTTTGGTTTTTGTTATAGTTTGGATTTTATATAAAATATATTAAACGAAAACTAAAGCTGTCATTTTAAGTATTACTGGATTTTGTTTGTCGATTTGGTCATCCTTATTTTTGTTAAAAGTAAGTTTTGAAATTTGTTATTAATTTCATTGAATTTTTAATATTTATTAAATATGTTTTTTTAGGAAGTAAATTTGTCAGAGTAAATTAGTTTGGAAATAAAATATATAGTAAGTTGGCTTACAAAAATCATTTTGAAATCGAAATGTATTTTGTATAATTTTATGTAAGTAGTTAATTAAATAATTCTAGTTTTTATCGTTTATTCCATTACTAGATTTATTAAGATCTTGCATTAATATCCGTAGCTGTAAAAGTTGAGAATACCGAGGACACAACAGGAACAGCATTAATCGAAAAATAGTGATATACTGAATTTACTTTCCAAAAGAACAATGATTCTATCTAGTGTAGAGAATGAAAAAATAGCAATGAAACTTCTATATAAAAAAGTATTTATTACACGTAGTACTAAAATCGGTGCCATTTTAAAAAGTTATCTTAAAAGCAAAGTACAAATTTTAGCATGAATCTTTAACACAATGAAATTGCTGATTGTCATTTTTAATCAGCTGTCGGTGAGGACGAATCTTTATTTTAATTAATCTGTACAGATTTTTAGGAAGAGTCCAGGCCTGGGTCGAGGAACGAACTCCAGCTTTTAACCTTCTGGTTGACCGTATCATGGATGTTGACCAGCCTCTTATAGGCTCTAAAAATGGCTGCTGCCCGTACAGTATATTCCAAATGTGATATGGCGGCTAAACCGAAACTAACCTAACAGTCTCTAACACAGTGGTTCTCAACCAGTGTGCCGCGAAAACTTAAGAATGAATTGTATGTAATTGTATGAATCGTATATATTAATAGTGAAACATGATTGACTGGATTGGAGTTGAACCACTGTACCAGTTTCTATAAATAAGGTTAGAAAAATCTATCCCTCGAATTTCTGCGACAGTCAAAATTTTTGTCGCTGTTCATAATTTAAAAATTAAGGAATAAAAATTAAATTGAAATTATAGTTTCTCTAAAAAGACAAAATCCGCAGGTGGCGCTATAACTTAATAAGGGCTGCAAGTTCATGATCCCGTGTTCGAGTATGTCTGTAATCTGAATGTAATAAATAAGTATAAATACAATAATCAGTTAATAAAAGTTTATTGTTAAATCTGAATTATTATTTAAAATATTTGTGTGCCGCCAAATTTTAAAATATTAAAATGTGTTCCTCAATAGAAAAAAGGTTGAGAATCACTGCTCTAACATGTATCACGGAAACTGCAGCAGATAGAGATATGGTTTAACAATTTTTGAAATATATTAGAGAATTAGATATTGTATTCACATTTTTTTCTTTTAAAGAGATGACGTTGTTCATTTATGTCTTCTGTCATCCAATGTACTCAGCTACCGCTCGGAAGAGCCAAACAGCTTTCAAGACAGCGCGACAGCGCTCACTAATTTAGGTGATACTTGCAGATAAATATTTATTTCATCATTCATATTTTCTCTGCCTGCTGTAGATAGAATAGAGATGATTCTTTTGGAAGATTTATTCACATATCCTTATATTTTTATCGGTGCTATTCCTGTTGTACTTCGCTATCCCAAATTTGTACTTCAAGAAGCTTCCGGAATATTTATTCCACATTAATATCCTCGATACATACATGATACCCATTTTATATTTTTGCTTTTTAAAATTCATAACTTCGAGAAATAATCATAGATTAAATTCAAAACCATTTTTATAGTCAATATTAATTAAAATATATTTGTCATTTAGCATTATTATTTGCAAAATACAGGTATCCCTCCTACAACACGGCTTCCTACAACACACGATTTGAAAATTGCGGAAACCCTCAGATAACACGGTACTTCTGCAACATGGTTTTTACTTAGCACATTTAGAAAATTACCTTTACTCTATTTGCAAAATACAGGTATCCCTCCTATAACACGGCTTCCTACAACACACGATTTGAAAATTGCGGAAACCCTCATATAACACGGTACTTCTGCAACATGGTTTTTACTTAGCACATTTAGAAAATTACCTTTACTCTCCTAAACACAAAGCATTTTCATTAATTTTTGTAAATCCATATTAGGGACACACAATATATACACACAAAATGCAATCATTAGGAAATATTTTGTTAAAATTAGTTATAAATGCAATTTCGCTAATTTGTCGTGAGAGGGATGATATACAGTCTATTTTCGATTTCGATTTGAAATTAAATTAATTGGCGACAATTGAATATATTGTGTTCGAAATGTTCAGTTCTTGACTAAAAAAGAGTTTTAATTCTTCAATAGAGAAATGAAATAGAAGAAAAACTGTTTTATTTAAATTTTTTTAGGTATATATTAAGGAACGATTGATTTCTAGCGGGTTAAATTACAGATTTTGTAAAGAAAGCAGAAGATGCACAAACGTTAAGTGCATAAAAGTCCAGAAAGTGAAGTTGATATTGTTAAAGAAAAAAACGTTCTCGTTTTAAGAAACAGTGGTAGGGAAGATATAATTATTTTATGAATGTTACATAGGCTGTATACTTTTCATTTCCTTTTGTTTTATGTATATTGATTTTTTAAGGACTTACGTATATATATTTTCTTTCTTTATGTTTCGTATTATTCATATTCTTAGTAAAAATTAGGTTTCTTATGTGGAATTAAAGAAAGTTATTTTGTTTTTAATTGGTTTTGGAACGTAATGGTTCCAGGTTTTGGAACCTGGAGCTATTATAAAAAATATAATGGCTCCAGGTCTCATATAAAACGGTTTCATACAACATGGTATTTTTCAGGAACCTATCTGTCATGTTATAGCAGGGATACCTGTATTAAAATTCCTATGAAGCCCCTAACAAATTATCATTTCTTCCTATATGATCTTACGCCGTTTTCCATTCGGAAATTACTAAGCGACAGGGAAGTACAGTGTCCACCACACCACAAGACGCGCCCACATTCCTGATGGGATCAGCCATCAGGTGGATGAACTGCGCTCGGAGTCGCTCTGAAAATATTGAAGATATGAGATCTAGAAATTAAATCCGTTTAGGATGGAAACGCGATACGCTTCCACCACGACCATCTAACCAATTGACATTTATGTCGAATCAACAACTGATGGCATGCTGCTAGTTGGCAAAATTGCAACAATTTCTCCTGTATCCTAATGTGAACGCTCCTATTATAGTTCTGTAGGACTATTTTTCGTTTATATTTCAAACAAATTAACATGAATTTTCATTTTATTCAGGTATGACTTCTTGGCAAAATCAATATTTGTTTCTATCTACAAAACTAGAATATTTAATGAATTCCAACTGCTTTGCTGATGTAATATTTAATGTGGGCAAACCTCCAAATCAGAAGAAATTTTATTCCCATAAGTTTCTACTTTTAATTTACAGTGATGTTTTCCAAGCTATATTTTCTAATTCTTCAATAGAGAAAAATCATGAAAATCAAATAGTTATTAATCTAGAAGATGTAGAGAAGCATATTTTTGAAATTATGCTTACGTAAGTTAATTCAATTTTTATGTTAATAATGTTTATGATAACAAAAAAATTTATGCATTTTATTGTAAACAAATATTAAAAATGAAATTTTTCATAACTGTGATAAAAAAAGCGTAATGATTTTTATATATTTTACAGATTTATCTACACGGAAAAACTTAACGTAGATAATTTACTTGATGCTATTCAGGTTTTCTATTTGGCTGAAAAATACAATATTTATCCTATAATGTTCGAATGCAAGTCAATAATAGAAGCAGAACTCGCTGCAGATAATGTATGCGTGGCATACAGAATATCACTTCTTACTGCCGATGAAGATTTGATTGCTAACTGCGAAAATATAATAAAAAATGAAACGATGAAAGTTCTTAAATCCAAATACTTTCTGTTATCGCCTCTCAGTATTATAGAAAAAATAGCATCTTTCAATTTTCTTAATATTCCAAATGAATTTTTTCTCTTCCAAGCAATATTACTTTGGGCTAGAGAAGAAGCTTCCAGAAGCAGACGTGGAATAAAACCAACTTCTGATATTTTGAGACATATATTGAATCCCATTCTTCCTAAAATAAGATTCCTAAGCATGACTCATAATCAATTATTTTCTAGTCCTGTGACCAATGGAATTCTTAGCAAAGAAGAGGTAGCGACCATAGCAATGCATAAATCTGAACCCACACTTTTTCCTATTTTACCACTATGGTGCAATAGATTACAAAATAATAGAACACAAAATTTCGAATTAGATACGCAATCTCTGAAATTTTGTTGGTCGTTTAAAAAAACTACAACAACAGAATATTTATATATTAAATTTTTTATTATAGCTCATTATATTGATATTTATTTGGAAGGTTTTAATTTATGCATGAAAAATGCTACTGAAGTTCCTGACTTGTATATTGCTGAACAAACTAAAACCCTTCAACCAGTAGATGTTACAAAAGTAACGGATAAGAATGAATTGGATGTAGATTCTTACGAACTTAAACTAGTTAAACCTGTTCTGTTGAAGAAAAATCGTTATTATTGCGTTAAAATAGAAACTGAAGAATCCGTTACCGTATGCGATCAGCCTGTTGAAATAGATAAATTACACGATTTAAATTACATCATGGGTATAACTTTTATAGGTGATACTAATTGTCATATTCGTAATATCCTTATCTCCTCGGCAGCCGAAAATAATTCTAATGATTCAAAATTAGAGAAGAAAACTGAAAAACCGAATCATCAAGCCAATTATAAACACATGTAACATTTCGTTTTAATAAAGTAATTAAAGTAATCATTTCGGTCAATTTAATTGTAGCTGAAATTAATCCTATTTTAAATAATGATGTATCACTTTGTGAAATCTAATTTTCAATATTAAAAATATTTCACTTTGTTTTACTTATGCATACTTAAAATACTTGCAATAAGTTTTTTAAATACCGATAGTAGGGCAATAGGAATAATATTCCTTTTAAGAAGATAACAAACACAAGCAATCTAAGTTATTGCCTATATTGTGTATGAATCTAAAAGAATCTATGAATTAAGAATGATATAAAATTTGAATAATTAATATAGAATATTAAATAAAAAAAGTATTTATATAGAAGTGGAAGGAATGATTTATCGAAAACATACTTATACTAAAAAAAGATGAATTTAAAACTGAAGAAATGACTCTTATATAAAGGCTTATTTCCTTTGAAAGATAACACAAATAATTTGTCATATCATCAGAATAATCGTTGAAAAGTATAGTATTCGGATATTTAATTTTATTAATTATGAATGTTTCAAATAATGTATGTGAAACTCATTTATTAAAATAAAATTTATTTAACAAACTTGTAAAATATTTTTGAATTTAATATTTATAGCTAATTTATAATCTTTTAAACAGATAAATATTAGTTCTCCAATAAAAACCGGAAAGAGAGAGAGTGACGTCAAAGTTTGCAGAGTATTTCTATATTATATATATATATATATATACAGTGGATTCCGCTTAATTGGGACACGTGGGGACTAAGCTATTTTGTCCCAATTAAGCGGGTGTCCCAATTAAACGAAGTAATAATAAATTCTAAAATATGCGATTCGTAGGTAAATAAATAATTGGTAAAAAATAATAATTATGTACCTATTTTAATGAAAATTTTAATGTAATTAAAATAGTACCTAATTATTAGTTTTTACCGATCTCCTCCGACTTTGTCTTCAATACTGGGCCGCTGATATTCACACCTCGCCCGCTAACTATAGATATCCATTGATATAATGCTTCTTCGACTTTTGGATCCTTTCCATCATGCTTTCTTTTCGATGTTCCCGGAATTTCTTTCATTACAGAAAGAAATTTGTACAGAAAGAAGTAATGAACAGAAAGAAAGAAGAAATTTGTTTACAGAAAGAAGTAATGCCCATTCCTCACCCAGTTGATTTTCTTGTTATAGGAGATGCGCTTTAGTAGATTTTGGTTTATTTCAGCGAGTCTACGATAGCTTGTATTAAATGGCTGGCTTTTCACTGTCCTTAATCCGAGACATATGGATGAAACTAATACTTTTTATTATTGAATTTTTTATTCACATATCCAATCCAAAATCATAACTCCTGAACAACTCACTTTATGTGAATCTTATTTAGGTTAAATTAACCATGCTAGTATGTACAGATAGTAACTAGTGTGTACTGAAAAATATTGTCTAAACCGGTAAAGTGACAACTGTTATATTTTTGTCTGATCTCAACAAGTTTTATTTGGCTTGATTAATTGGTCTGTGGTCAGCTTAAGTTCATGAATTTTTATAATAAAATACATTTTATTGTTACCAGGCATGTATGTTTTTAAAAATCAAAATGTTTGTAAAAATATAGAATTTTGAATTGTAGAATACTTAACAATGCAATTATTTATATTTATGAATGTAAAAACTGATACAGACTACAAATTTAGTTAGAAGAAACTTAAAAAACTTTTTAAGACTTTTCAATTAACATATTTTGTGTATGTAGTTATTCCACATTATTATACTGTATTACTTTTTAAAAATATGTTGAATATTCTAAATTTCTATGATTTGGAATCTAATCTCCATTTTCAGCATTTGCACCTATAGGAAACTGTGTTCTGAATTATAATAGATCCAAATTACAATTAATATTTTTGAATGCATCCTTGTTGTAAGGAACTCTTGTACTAGACAAATTTTAATCTTCTATTATATAAAATTTTAATATTATACAAATTAATGATCAAAGTGATTGGATAAATTCTTACATTATATAATAATGTTTTAATAATGTCAATATAAAACAAAAAGTCTTACTTTACTTTCTCTTTTCTTTTCATCAGTATCCAAATCCTTATCCTTGTCTCTAATTTCTTCTGGTGTACTTGCAAGCTTTGTCTTATCTTGGTTCTCATCTGTCAAATAAGTTCTTGTAGGAGGACCTGAAAGAGTGTGGCGCTTGCTTTCGTCCGGTCTTTCTTCAGGAAAGGAACGATTCCTGGTGTAGCCGAGGGCTGGGAGGGCAACAGAAATTCCCCAGGAACGAAGGGAGGGTTAGGACTACACAAAGGGTACTATACATGCTATGGATTACATGCATAATTATTACAAAGCAATTAAAAATTGAATCAACAAACATTAAGCTTTACACTAGCTTATCATGCAATTTATAAAAAGGTAAAAAATAGCCTAATAATTTAACAGAAATGCAGAATAATTGTGCAATTGACAATATAAATTATTATAATAAAATTATTATTATTCTGCAAAACTGAACTGTAAAAAAAAACTTAAAAAAATATGTGCAAATGATATTTTATATGTAATGCTATTTAATATTTGAAATATTCATAAAAAACAAATAATTAATTTTTTAAATTCCAAATATAAATCATATGAATAAAATGCAATTTAATTAAAAAATTATATGAAAATGAATTTTTTTAATATTTAAATCATTTTTAGAATACAGTTGGCATCTGTATAATACAGGAGACACGTTCCGAGTTATATGAATCCATGTTATACGAGTTACGTGGGCTATAATAAGGATTACGCGTATAAAGATGTTTTATTTGAAAATGCTTACTTGTTTCCGCGATTGTAACAAAATTAAAAACTGTTCCAAACGATTTAAATTTATTTTAAGTTGAAATGAAAATATTTTTCGTAACCGATAATTCCTATTGAATTCATAAAAATAAAATCCATCAACTCGGCTTTCGAATTTATTATTATAAACAATTAATACAGTCAATAACACTTGAAATAATCCACCAAAAGAGAAGATAACAATAAAACATTTCATACATTATCCTGCCGTTGACGAGACATGATGCTCTTCCATTGTTTTTTTCCTAAATCATCCATCTTCCCTTCTAATTTCTCCTTAAGAGGACGTCCAAATCGTTCAGCATCATTTGTAGAAATCATCTGCATGTTAATATCTCTGGCATCATTATTATGATTTCTTGGCGAATTCCTAGAAGTAATGTGGAGTGTAACCATTTCTTTACTCATTTCGGGAGATTTAAGATATTCATCAGAGTTGTCTTCTTCGCCATTTACGTGATAGAATTTTCGTATTTTATTACTCTCCTTCTTTTTTCCTGGTCTCCAACCGTGTAAACCCAGAATTGACATAGTATAAGCCTTTTGGGTAGTAGATTTACTTTGTTGGTGATTTTTCTCTCTTTGCAGAGGCATACTTTGCTTTTCAGCCAAACCGCCCGGTTTCCAACTTTGAGATAAGAAAGTGCGTTTGTATGAATGCTGGTTATTTTCTTTTCGCGCTTTTTTATTTGAAATACTTTCATCCCAAATTAAAGGTAAAATCATTTCTTCAGTTATTATATTATTTTTAATGGATTGCGATCGGTCTTTATCATTCGGTTCGGATAACAAGTCAAGTAAATATTCCCCAATAACATCTTGGGGAATACTGATTTCTGACATTCCTACAGAACGCCAGCGATTTTTTTGCAAACGGCTTTTCAATCTTTTGAGAAAATTCAAAAGCGAACGATTTTGATTAGCCAAAATATTATTATTATCAGATGTGACCGGACGATTATTTTTGGCATTGTCTTCCATCTTGTCGTTGGGATCTTGCAAGAGTAAATTTGGATGAATAGGATTTTCTAAAAACTGCAAATTCGACCAGAATCTATCCTGCCTAGATAAATCGAACGGAGGTGAAGTGTCGTCTTTAGGAAAGGTGTCTCTAATAAGAGGAGAAAATGCCGGAAAATCGTATAGCCGGCGACCTTCCATCTCGATCGTTCTTCTTTTCCTGCTGGGAGATTTTGATAGAAACGAGTTCGTTTCTTGTGATTCTTCTTGATAATTATAATAACTGCTTCTGTTTTCTATCGGCTTAGATTTATATATATTAAATAATTCGTCTGGTTGAGAAGCGATTGAAGGTATCTTCAGAAGGAATAAAATAAACACTGATATCATCGTTATTTCCATCTTCTTATTCATCTTTAAAAATATTTTAAAAATATATTAACCATTATCTATTTAATTTAATAAACAATTTCATTTTTTAAAAATATATATATTTTTTTTTACAAACAGGATTATCGTCTAACAAATACGATTAGGCGGAAAGAAAAAAAAATTATTACTAAAGATTAAATTTACGAAAATAAAATGTATTTTTACAGCATTTTGTAATAGAATTTAGTTTAATATAACTGGATTACTCCCACACTAATAGAATAAAATATAATATAAACATTTCATAAAATTATTGAGTAAACTTTTAGGATTAAAAAAGGATTATAAGATTTTAAGTAGAAAAATAGAGTCGTTTATCCCTTAACGTTACAAATTTATTCAATATTTATCTCAATATAGCTCTAAATTGACCTACATTTGTGGTAAGTAAATAGAATAAATCTGTACACAAGAATAGAACTGGATCTTTCGACCGATTCTATTCTTGTGTACAGATTTATTCTAAAACTTTCCAAAAGAACCATTCCTCTATCTGGTGTAAGGGACGAGAAAAGGGGAGATGAAATTTTCATATGAAAAGTACTTACCCCTAGGTCAGTATCGGAACCACTGCGCGCTATCATTTTATAAAGGTATCTTAGAAGCTGAGATATAGTTTTCGGAACGAATCATTAACAATGGAATGGCCGATTCGCACTTTTAATCATTAGTCGGTGATGGCAAATCTTTTAATTCTCTAACGTGTATTTCGAAAACTTGCAGCAGATAGAAGTATGATTTCACAATTTCGAAAATATATTAGAGAACAAAAGATATATACTCATATTTTTACTTTTGCAAGAGACGACTGTATTCGATGGTATCTCTGCAATCACATCTGACTGTCGTGTGAACATCGAAATATATACAGTGTGCGATGCATCCAGCAATCGCACGTAAGAGTTATATAGCTTTTAAGATGGCGACGTACACCGATTTAGACATTACGTGTAAGTACTTTTTCGCCGTTTGTATCAGATAGAGGTATCTTTCGTTTGGAAAATTTATTCTGTTTATGACATTTTTCGATCGGATCTATTCCCGTTATTCTTTGCTATTCTAAACTTGTACCAAAATATGATTTCATTTTAAAACTTCGAATAATTTCTATTAAATTCGGTAAGATTTAATGGATCGATCAGGCATAATCATAAACAAACATAATATGTTTACATTCATTTTAATCGTGCAAAACAATAGCTAGCAGTTATTTCAGTAGATAGGATACATTTAATTTTATTGAAGAATAGAATTTAATTTTGGTCCAAAGTAATTAGGCCTATATATTTTTTAATTTAAGAAAGATTAATTGATATTATTAATTTCATTTATAAATAGATTTACGAAATTCAATACAAATACTGTGAAATTACAAAAGGTATTGAGTTGATAGATCGACAAAATGATTTTATTTGATTTTGAATGTATTTTGCAACTGATTTTTTACACAATGATCTTTATTCTGATTAACGGCTTAATCAAATCTATTTTTGTAAGAAATATGCATTTTTAAAAATTTTTGAAAATATGACACTGTAATGACATCTACAGTTTACCATATGAATTATTATTTATTGTTTTTCTAGAAATTACATAAACTAATATTGCTGAGATATGGAACAGATTTGATATTTTTTCTATATATTTTATTTATCGTTTAAAATTTTTGGCATTATGGCTTTTAGCTACAGGGGCCGCGGTTTGCCCACCCCTGGTATATATAAATCAGGCCTTGTATAAACATTATCAAAATCTCTAAATTTAGTTTCAAATCATTATAAGTTATATGATGTGAATTTGACCTGGATAACTGATGTGAAAAACATCTAAGTTTAGATACAATAATTTATGATAACATTTTATAATTTAAATATAATAATATGTCATCATGATACAAAAATTTGTATCCCAGGCAAATCATTCTTTTGGTATCCTTTATGAAAATTCAAAAGGTATTAAATGGTGGCCTGCATCCTACTCTAATCAAACCCAAGGCATTTGCTTACATTGCATATCTATGCTATGGCTCAGGTGATATCCATATCATATACAGGAATACCTCGATTATTGCGGTTAATGTTGCCACAAAAAATACTGCAATAATCGAATCCGCGATAATCAGGATAAATAATGCATGTAAAATGGTTTTTCAAATATATTATTTAAATTTTAAATATGAGGTAAAAAAGAAATGTGTTGAATGAGCTAATCTTCTAAATTGATCACTCTTAGTTACTTCTTGACAGCTGTAGCCTAGATATCATTTTTGTTTCTTTTAGCATTCATTGTAGGGGTAAATAAGAAGAGAAATAAATATCCACATGTACTTCAAGTAGCGGTGGATAGTTACTGGTGAATAGTGAGCAGGCACAATCAGATAAAAACGAAGCGCTACTTGAAGAGTGGCAACTCGAACTAAATGTAATTCTGGTTGCATATAGTGGAGGTTACATCTCGCGGCCGCGATAATTCGAATTTGGAGCACAATAATTCGAAATTTGGTATCAAATTATAAACCGCGATAAATTGAGAATCGCAATATTCGAAACCGCGATAATCGAGGTATTCCTGTATTTTTAAAAATTTATAATTGTTTTCATTTAATTTTTTTCTAAATATTCTGATCAGTTTGATGATTTAATTTAGGTTTTATCAAAAATAGAATATTTGAAAAATGTTAATTACAACATTCTGTTTTCATTTAATTTTTTTCTAAATATTCTGATCAGTTTGTTGATTTAATTTAGGTTTTATCAAAAATAGAATATTTGAAAAATGTTAATTACAACATTCTCGATTTCTCATTGAAAATAAATTGAAATTGGAAATTTTTTTCAACTGAAATAACTGAAACTAATTCTTGTCAAAGATTTAATAAAAATTAATGAAATTAGTGTTATATTTTTAATAATAATTATAATTTTTTAATTTTAAATAGGAAAACTAATAATAACTTGTTACAGGTTTCTGATACAGTTGTTGAACCATATAATGCCACTCTTTCTGTACATCAGTTGGTAGAAAATACAGATGAAACTTATTGTATTGATAATGAAGCTTTATATGATATTTGTTTTCGTACACTCAAATTAACCACACCAACTTATGGAGATCTAAACCATCTTGTTTCTGCAACAATGTCAGGAGTAACAACCTGCCTTAGATTTCCTGGTCAATTAAATGCAGATCTGCGGAAGTTAGCTGTTAACATGGTACCATTTCCTCGTTTGCATTTTTTTATGCCTGGATTTGCTCCTCTGAATTCCAGGGGAAGCCAACAGTATAGATCTCTAACAGTTCCAGACTTGACACAGCAAATGTTTGATGCAAAGAACATGATGGCTGCTTGTGATCCTCGTCATGGACGATATCTTACTGTAGCTGCAATATTCCGTGGTCGAATGAGTATGAAAGAAGTAGATGAACAAATGATGAATATACAGAATAAAAATAGCAGTTATTTTGTTGAATGGATTCCAAACAATGTCAAAACTGCTGTTTGTGATATTCCACCACGTGGTCTAAAGATGTCTGCAACATTCATTGGAAATAGCACTGCAATACAAGAATTATTTAAGAGAATTTCTGAACAATTTACAGGTATATATAATTTTATTAAATATAAATAGTGATTTAATGTTTTGTTTATATATAGCAGTGGTTCTCAACCTCTTTTTCTGTTGGAACACATTTTAATATTTTGAAATTTGGCAGCATACCTAAGTATTTTAAATGATAGATTTAAAATTTACGAATTTTTATTAAACTAACAGATTATTATACTTATTATATTCAGATTACAGATATACTTGTACAATGGGATCATTAAATGGCAGCCCTTATTAAGTTATAGTGCCATCTGTAGATTTTGTAGATAATTTTAATTGAATAATGAGAAAAAATTTTGCCTGTTGCAGAAATTTGAGGATTACATTTTTCTAATGATACTCTATTTATAGGAATCAGTGCAGTAGTTTGACTGTAAAAGGGATATCCAGCCAACCATGTTTTACTATTAATATATATTAGAAATTACCCGTTTATATAAATGAGTGGAAATATAATCTTATAATACTGTTTATAACAACAAAAATCACCTCCAAACTCGTATAGGGAACCCATCGATGAGGGAATCGTAAAATGGCATCCATTATTATGTTACAGTGCCATCTGTGAATTCTGTCTTTTTAGAGGAACTACAATTTCAATATTATATTTATTCTTTAATTTCTAAATTATGGTAAAACCCCGATTTTACGGACACAATCCAAAAAAATAAAATAATATTAATACAATATTTGCATAAACTGTCTACAGTACTATATTGCGTGTAAAATAAAGCACTCATTTATTGCATAATGCGTCATTTTTATTTTAACTTACCTAAATTTAATATTTAGGTAAGTTTTTACGCATAAGTCACATTAATTAGTACAGGTATGTTGAAAATGCTAATTAATTTTTATAAAAAATGTTACTTCGATTTTACGGACTAGTCAGATCGGAAGAGCGGTTCAGCAGGTCTTCGATTTTACAGACTAGTCCTGCCCCCTATAGTCTGTAAAATCGAGGTTTTACTGTATTAATAACAAATAATTTGGGCTGTCACAGACATCCAAAAATTAGACCTTTCTATTATCATACTTATAGAAATCGGTACAGTAGTTCAACCGAAAAAGGGACACCTCTCTATAGAAATTGGTACAGTAGTTCAACCAAAAAAGCGACATCCAGCCAGCCTTGTTTGACTATTAATAATATAATGATTCATACAATTCATTCATTAATATTTCGCAGCACACCTTCAAAGGTTTGGCGGCACACTAGTCTGCCACAGCACAATGGTTGAGAACCGTTGAGATATAGTGAATATTTAAGCATCTTTATAATAGTAATGATCATATGATCAAATAAATTAATGAATTATTGTATATAATGTAATGAAACAAGAATGTCTGCAATATTTGCAGAGCAATTATTACATTATTAGTAAAGAATTACTTTTGACATTAGGATTCAAAAGGTTAGCATAATGTAATAATGCATCAGTGCCCAGTTCCACATCACATTAGTGCTAGTTCCATAATGGTATCAAATTATATTTGCCATCCAACAGTGTACATCAGAGGTGGGCAATTATATTCTGCTGTGGGCCGGATAAACAATTTTCAGGATGAAGCAAGCCGTATAAAAATTGAAAAGTACCTAAGAGCGAATTTAACTTTATGGCATTGTAATTATTAATTAATGTAATGAAATGATTACATTAGGTCATCATTAATAATTAATAAAAACTAGTAAACCCGTTGCAGCTACACCAGCAATAAAAGAATATATTGGTGATTGATGAATGATTTTATAATTTAATGATTTAAAAATTTAATTATTAGGCGAAATTTCTTTGTTATTAATGAAGTGTGTCTTACTTAATTAAGAATATATTTTTTTATAACAATTAATTACAGAATTTTCGGGATAACTGGAAAGAATAAATTACAAATTATCTGAAGCACTTGCTAGTATGCTGCAATATATAATTGACCATGAGAAAATACATTTTTTAAAATAAACTCCAATTGAATATAAAGATTCGACTTGAATCTTAATTATTGTGATTCCATATGCTGATTTCACTGGGAACTTCTTTGCCATACAAATAAAAAATCATGATCACTTAAGAGTCATTCTGGGAATTAAAGCATGTTTGCCAATTGTTTTCTTCCTAATCATTTTCTTAACGATTTATTTAGTATTGTTGGATAATCAATCTGTTCTTGTCTTATTTCTTATCAACATTACAATTATTATGCATTTTATAGAATTACTCCCAATTAATTAGGAGTAATTCTAGAAGTTTCTATTGAATTTAATTAAATGCCCCACTGTGACTAAAACTTTTCGCCAGGGCGTTAAGAGACGTTGCTGTGTCCAGGGGGAATTTATATGAGCTCCAAATAATTTTAAAGTTAAGTTTGAGGCAGTCTATTACACTGCTTGGACTCTAATTTTCAGGACTGTCCTTTTATGGTTAATTAGAGCGTAAAAAACAAAAAATTAGCCCGACAATTTTACCCCGTCATTTCCCTCCCCTCTTTCTTTCTTTTTTTTACGCCATTTTCCAATCGGAGATTACTAAGGGAAGAGGGCCAGTTCTAACCACAGGCTGCACCCACACCGTAGAGGGGCCGGATGGTGAAGGATGGGGATGGCCGAAGTGGGTCCACCCTGAAAAATCTTTTCAGGAGATGTCGCACCTAGGTCCTCCTGCATAGCACGCCAAATCATTACCACTCTGCCATCCGGCCTCCATACTCCTCTCATCGGCCCTGCTTTTCACTACTCGTTTGAAGTGAATGTGCCTTGAAGCACATTGCCATGAATCCCACTTAATTTTTCTTTATCATTAGACATTCCATTATCTTGCAGATGACTATACAGTTTAGAAATAGAAAATTCGGTTGTTTTTCATGCTCAAAAGTGTAATGTCAGTTCTAAAGCCATTCAGTTACACTAAATGAAAATTTTTGTGAACTAATGTATAATTATCATCTAAGAGATATTGTAGTGATGTTAAAAATACGACTGAAAACATTTCTTCATTTTTACATACTCTTTATCGGCCATACCTGAATCTGTCAGATAATAAAAATATTCTAATTTTTTGATAATGTATAAGTATAGAAAAATAACAGCAAGGCCTTTGAGAAAATATTTACAAATAAAAGTATAATTTATCTGGGTTAGAAATCTTCCACCCAACTTATTTTTGTATTTTTTGTGTCTATTATTTTTTTGCTTGTTTATTACTATCTGTTAGTTTTTCCGATGATCAATCTATGTGTGATTGTTATTGCTCGGAGACGTATAGTCTTCGTGAGAATTTTTACCAATAAAATTGTTTAATTTTGATACGTGATTACAAATTGGTATCTTGACTAAAGAGAGTGTCTCTCAGAAAAATTTAAAATCAACTTATTTCGTCTACAGAATTATGCCATCCATGAAGATTGGATGGAGTATCTACTTAAATTGATTGAAGATAAGCTATTCACTTATTAAACTGAACTGTCCTGATGTCATTAAAATGACAATACAGGTTAGAAAGAAAATTCAATTGCTTTCTCGCAGGAAAATATGATGTGACAAGATGGAGGATCTAAAGCCATTCAGATGCGTTACTATGGGTATGATTGCAATAATTGTAAAGCCCATAAAAGTAATATCAAAAGAGACAACCTATATAGTTTACGAAATATGAACTATATATATTATAATTTTGACACGTGAATATAGACTGACACACATCTTGACTAACTGAGAAATCTCGTAGAAAAATTTAAGGATGAATGTATTTTGGTATTTCGATTACAGGCATGAGCTGTCTTTCGAGGCAAATGGATGAGATGATGTCTGTAATCGTATTGATTGGCAATCAACTACTCCCTCACGTCCACTGAATTTCCCTAAAATCATTCGATAAACCTGTTCACTGATAAATTGCAGGTTAGAAAGGGAATATTCAGTTTTATTTCAGGTATCAGAAATAGCATGATGTTACAAATATCACTGATTAAAAATAAAAAACACAAAAGATACATTAAAATGGAAGATGTTTGTAAAATTAATAAATTTTTGTGTTATAATATATATTAATTACTATATATCTTTCTTACCTATTGCATAATTATCGTGTAAATAAGAGATAAGATTAACTTAATCTATCAAAAAGCCAAGATCTCAGGCGGACACATTGCGCTATCTATCGAATAAGTTATAAAATTATGTCAATATTTGAATTTTTTAATATTTTTTTAGAACGGGTATTTTAAAAATATAATAAGCAAAGTTCAGCTCATAGAGATTCAAATCAAAAGGATTTATGAAATTTCATTGAATAGTCATTGAGATATTTCAGTGTAAAATTGTACGTGACACTGATGAGGATAAACAAATTATTATATAGATTATTTAAAATGTCTACTCACATTTAATCAAGATTGATTCTTGCACAAATATATCCCTCTCACCATCGTACGGGACAAGAATAATGGTTGCGCCAGTTTATCCTCACATGTTCTTGTCAATATCGCTAACGTGTGTAGCCACTGTTGTGATACTTAAACACACAATATATTTGTGTATCAATATTGTTTTAAATATATACTTTTCTTGTATTACTTTCTTACTTTTTGTTTGTATGCAGAGTTCAAAATCATCTGTAGAAACTAATTTTTTCATTAGAAACATTAGAAAATAATTCATCCTATGAATTAATAAATGCAGACAATTTTCTTTAAAAACATAAGTATTTTATTAAACTGATTGATTGTTAACCTATTACACCAGAATGTTACAAAATACTAGATAACTATGTAATTAATTTTGTAAAAACAAATTTACCACTTAATGCAAATGTGAAATTTACTATGTTCATGATTGATTACATCATCAAAATTTGTAGTAATCTCTCTAATGTACATGTATTCTGTACAGAATATCCGTTATTTTATTTTTTCTTTTCAATTAGAATTTTATGCATGTGAGCTTGAAACTGTAATGTGTTTTAATTTATGCGGCAGGCTGTACGAGATGCCTTCGCAGGTTGCCTTTTGCCCATCCCTAGTATACATCATATAGTCATTTGGGTCAAGTGTGCGCACTTTGGTAAATAAGGGCTCACCACGCACAAACTATAAGAGTTGAGAATATAAATGCACCGCTTTGAGATAAAACGTTTATTAGGTTCTAAATTGCAATAAAAACAAAAACGGAAATCATGGAAGTTTTTTTTCAATAAACAATTACATAAAATCGAGATGCGCTCACTTGACCCACGTTGCGGGTAACTATGCGCACTCGTATGGGGTAAGTAAGCGCATTGCTTGCTACAATCAAAATAAACAATAATTAAGACGAAATGTTCTTTGTTATAACACAACTTAGAAAATATTCTTTATTAGTTATTAGTCTTTGGATATCAGTAACAATTGCGACTTAATAACAACTGAACAACAGCAGCTTATTCCTGCAATTAAAGAAACTTAGATATGATAGAACAATACTTAGATTCGAAATATTTTCTTTGGATAACAATCAAAATTACAGATTTTTGAGATTCTTAACATTAATAATAATTATAGATCAATGTATTTGTGTTAGGAATTTATGTATTCGAAACATTATTATTTTAGGAATCATCAGTACAATTATCACAAACAAAAACACCTCTCTCATAGGAAGTGCATTACTCATGCCACCAAGCATTGCAATACATGCACTGAATCCATTCCTCAGAAGGTGGTTCTGTATATTTTTCCTTACATAGAGGACAAAAGTATTCTACTATTTTAGAGGTCGAAGCTGTAGAAGGCTTCGGTCTTCCCCTACAGAAAGATTTTTTGGCGCTCTTTTTGGTACAGGTGACTTCTCTACAGAGCTCGAAGGTTCTGCATCCAGTGACAACTTTGGAGGGAAATTTTTTGTACGTTTTTTTCTTTTCAGCTTCTAGCTGCATTTTCTCTTCCAACTGATGTTTGTATGGAGTGGAGGTGATAACTTGTGATTTCACTGCAATTTTACCTTTGGTATTTGTTTTTCCTTTCATTCAAGGAAGAGGCGAGAGCTTTGCGACTGACACGTGTCCAGTATCTACCATTTATGCATGCGCACACTTACCCGCACACACTTTCCCCAGAACACTCAATTGCTAATGAATGCTTGTATAATAATTGAATGCAACTATAACTTCAATAATTTACTATAAATGTAACGTAAATATGCTATTATTCAAAAAAACCCCAACTTACCAGTTTAAGATCAATAACGTTGATGCTACACTGTTTTCCAATATGCAAACCAACTACGGATGAAAACATCAAATACAGTTTTTTACGGAAAAAAAATTGCCCGACTACCGCACGCCACTGTGACATGTCGAGACTAGTTGGCCACTCAGGTGCCTCTGTTTGACACAAACTAACTACCTCTTCCCCGCTCCCCGTTCTAGAGATATACGCACTGTGCTCAGTTACCCCGAATGACTCTAGAACTATTTTGAACTCTGAGTAGCCTGCATGATTTTCATATTTATCTGCAATATGGCATTGACATGTTCTATAATACAGGGTATCCAAAAAGTATCTTTACACTTTTAGAAAATCACTAAAAAACAAAGATATGCACTTAAGGTTTTTTTTTATTCAATAAAGAAAGTATCAAAGTTTTTTGACAATTCCTACAACATTTCAATATGTGCATCATTAGTTGCACACAACATATCGAGTCAGCAAGAGATTTCAAGCAAGGTTCTGTGAAGCATTACAGAATCGACAATCCTGATGACTGCTGTAATTCAATTTTTCAACACTACATCATACACAGTTGATCTAGGTTTGTAATTGAAATGGGCCACCAAATGAATCAATTTACGAGGACTATGATGAAAAGATTCATGAATTTGTTCAACATCATCGGAGCTTCTGCTAGGCTGACCAGATTTCACTTTTGGTAAAACGCTACCTGTTGTCATAAATCTCTTATGCCATTCATAAAATTGTCAGTCTTGAAGGCGGATTTCGATCACATGCAGTCCAAAATTTACATTGTACCTGTGTTGCAGATTTTAATTTGAGAAATCACACTACAACTTGTGCCATTTCCTGCAGTGAAGCCACTTTGAGAAAAGACCTATATTTGGCGCCATCAAGGGTGCCATATAGTGTCCACTTCATTTAAAAAAAACTTTGATACTTTCTTTAATGCAAAAAAATTGTAAGAGCACAACCTTCTTTGTATCTTTTTAATTTTCTAAAATTGTAAAGATGCTTTTCGAACACCCTGTATAATGCAAGTTTCATCCTTTAGTACAGGACTGTCCAACCCGCAGCCCAGCATGGTAATGAATGCGGCCCACCATAAAATTATGAACTTCCTCCTTTCTGTTATTTGTTTTGAGATTTTTATGTATTTAATGAAATTAATGAAGTTTTTATTATTTAAGTACTTATGTACATTTCCTATTTCCTATTTTCTAAAATTTTATGTTGGTGATTAAAACTTCTTGATCTGCTTAATGATTTGAAAAAAAAAATTCTGAATGAAAAGAAGTCGAAGATTATTGTTATGACATTTTTGATTATTTGTCACAGTGAATATTATACATTATTAACTTTTTTGTTTAACAACTATTAGAATTAGTATTTTTTATGTGCGGACTGAGACAATTTTTTTTTTCCTTCAAATGCGGCCCAAGAAAGCCGAAAGGTTGGACACCCCCTGCTTTAGTACAGTAAAATCTGTCAAGTTGGACACCTGTCTATGTTGAATGACTTTTCCTGGAACTGGACAATAGCCTATATTTTACTATATGTCCAAACCTCTATATCCTGGACACCCCCTCCTTCTTGTATCTTGAACAACTGTTTCTAATAAGATGGACACTTTTTCATTATTGGTTGAAATAAAATCTTAAATTTTATTTAGGTTTAGAAGATTAACCAAAGGAATTTATGAAAGAGAAACTTATAACATTGATTAGTCATGCCTTGAGATGGTTGCAGATGACTTATAAATCCATGATTTACTTATTATAAATACAAACACTGAGAATTGAGAAAAATCAAACCAAAACTAGCCAAATTATAGCCAGAATATTTTATTGCAATAAAATTAAAAATATTTGGGCTATAATTGGCTAGTTTTGATTTAGTTTAGTTTATATTTTACTTTTCTTTGGGAATTATATGCAGTTTTTCTGTTGCTGTGATTAAGCTTTCCTTGGAGATGTTAAAAAGCAGTAAAAGAAAATTAAACTAACATTAGACCAAAAGACAAAGTTGTTGATCATTTACTATTCTGGATGCAGTGAGATGGATTTATGTTGCATGACAAGAAGTTTCACAATTAACTATTCAGAAGTGTTTTTGAAAAGCAAGGTTCCTTATAGATTTCACTGAGGAAGGAATGCAAGAGTTCAATAATTTTGACCTAGGAGAGAAACTGAGTGCTCTTCGTGAGAACTATCATCATAAAATTTTAACTGAAGATTTTACAAATTTTAACAAAAATCTTATCCATCATGAATATGAAAATTTTACAGCCAGTGATTTAATTGAAAAGATTATAACCAGCTCAATTCATATAGAGACTTTATTGGAAGAGGAACTGAATGATCATGAAACAGTTTTGGAATGTGTAGAGGAATTTGAACAATAAGCATTTTCTAATTAATTATGGATATGGATTATTAAAACTTGGCATAAGAAAAAAAAATTGAAAATTTGTGGATGAAGTCTAAATTAAATATAAAAAAAGGCAAACTCTATTTACAGACTTCTTTTCAAATACATAGTTCTTATGTTGAAAGCACTGACAGACTGCATTGTGTATTTAACATTTTTGGGTTTTTTATTTAAAATAATAATAGCTTTCCAATTTGATTTGAATAAAGATTTGCACTGATATGAAAATTTAGTGTTTAGTATGTTTAAAAAAAATTGATTTTATGAATCTCTCGATATTGGACACCTAAGTTGAACACATTTTGAAGGAACCAAACGTGTCCAACATAGAGGTTTCACTGTATAAAAAATTCAATTTTTTTTTAAACAGTAGTAAACTATACAATTTTTTTAAAATCTTTAAAATTTAATCTGAATTTAAATGATTCACCAAAGCAATTTCCTATTGTGAGATCTTTCTATATAGTTTGCAGTTTTAACTTTCTGCTAAATTAAAACTGCACATTGCCCTATATTGTACAACCTATTGTAATTCTGTGACAAGCAACACTCATCAAATTGCACATCTGATATTTGTACTTTTGTACATAATTTTTGAGCATTTTTCTTTTATATACTATTCATTTAATAAACTTATTGAAGTCCCATTTCATCAAATTGTGAGGTCCACACCTATTTTCAAGAAAGTAAAGAAAGTTTTTTTCCTCTAATTAGGAATATAATAGTCTTATATTCATAACTCTATGAATAATCATAATTCAAAGTTGCATTGATGCACAATTCCTGTGCCAAACCAGAGATGCCAACACAGTACATACTATATTTTATAATACATATTATTAATTGGATAAATTAGTTTAAATACTCAATTATAATGCAAGGATTTTTATGGAAGTTTTGTTGTTATAATGCTGAAAATTCTTGAATAATTTTTTTAATTTTTCAATTTGAAAATACAGTAGCATATTTGTACCAACGAACATTTATATTTATTTATAATTAGAAAAATATCTATAATTGAAAAACTTCATATAGTAAAAAATGAATCATTCATTTATATTATTTGTGTGTATAATTTTATATTTTTATGTAAGAATTGACTTAGATATTTTTATAAATTTTATTGTGTACAATCACCAAAAATTTTCTAAATTTTAAAATAAGTTTTTTATTCATCATATTAAATACAATAGGTCCTCATGAAAAGTGTGACTTCAGCTTAAACTAGAAAAACCCATAGGCCTAATTCTAAGTCAAGGTTTTGTTCCTAGGATGGTTTTTTTCTGTATTTGAATTAATACTATTTGATAATTATAATAGAATGATATAAATTGAATTGAAAGCATGATTTAGATATAAATTTTAATTGAAAAATGCTATGTTATTTATGGAAAAGAAAATTATTTTCTAATAAAAATCAACTTAGAATTTAGATGTTATGTCCATGATTGGTGACACGTATAATCAACATATGATAATTATCCTATCATATTTTGTCTACACCTGTGTAAGTCAGCTAGATTGTAGAGGAATGGAGTAGATCAATTTGTCTATTCCAGTTTGTTCCCCTAAATTGGATTTGGATTCGTCATATAAATTTTCCATGTGTTTAGATCCTAATTCAATTCTAAGTCGTCTGATTGGAAAGTAGTGTTTCCATGTGCCAAATCTAATCAATTATTCTACTGCAATCCAGGTAATCCTAGACTTGAGACCACTCTTATTTATGATGGTAATATCATTGATAAATGCTGTGATTGATCAATGCAACTAACAAAATATTAAAGTTCCTGACCAATGATTCTTTTATTTGTGTGTGTTAAATTTATTACCGATACAGTGATGTATAATAATAATAATAATAAATAGTGGGTAATCCATAAATTTTGAGCATTTTTCACTTGTAAAAGATGGGATTCAAATCAAATCATGTCATAAGTCAATTTAATGCAGTGTTCATAGAAAATAGAATCTGAACTGCTAAATTAATCCTTTTTATAATTTAATGGAAATTTTAATAATTGCCATTTTTCATATGATACATTTCATGATGAAAATAAAAATCTTTTCCCTCTAATATTGATTATTATTGATTGATTTACATACATTAAACCAGAATGATATTTGTACCATTTGAAAGAGATCAACCAATAGATCAAAATGTGATTAAACATGCAATACCTGATACTGTGTATTTATAAAAAGTGTGTGTATCCAAGCGTCAATTTGATAACCTGGTTTTTTTTTAACATTTTGACTTAGATATTGAAATAGATCATTCTTAATTATTATAAGTTTGTTCTATTTGGAGATCTTCCTTGAAGTTTGGTTTTCTAAATTCACAGAAAATATTGCATATTTGAGTTAGCATTCATATAAAATATGAATCTGGTTTTCTACAGCTATTATAGGTTTCTAACACATTTTCTGTCTTATGCAGGAAACACAAGAAAATTAGAACTTTTCTCCTGCACTAAAAATTTTAATTTTTTAGTTGAGTTTTTGCTTGTGATGTAATATAAAACAATAAGTGAAGTGACATTAAATGAGGACCTATGGTGATTAATATTTATTTCATACATAAATTATTTCCAACAAATTGTGTTTAAGTTGATTGTATAATTCCCCAAGAATAAATTATTGCCATGTAGATTAGTTTTTTCAGAAATTTGTTATTTTTGCTTTTTATAATTTTTTATCATTTAATAAGTCCTTTAATCCATAATTAAAATCCAAATTATGATTTATTTAAAAATACAGGAATACCTCGATTATCACTGTTTATAATTTGATACCAAAATTCAAATTATCGCGGCCTCGAGACATAACTCACTATATATGCAACCAGAATTACATTTACTCTGCAGGTAGCACTCTTTAGCACTTCGTTTTTTATCCGACGGTGCTTTGCTCACCATTCATCAAGAACTCTCCGCCTTTACCTGAGGTACATGTGGACAGTGCTGGCTTAACTAGGTAAGCAGATGATGCACAGCATCAAGGTGCCAAAATTATCATTTTCTCAATATTGTTACTCAGCAATATTGTATATTGCTGAGTAGATGTTACAAGAAAGCTGCATAGAGGGTGCTGGGAACTCTAGAGCCAGTACTGCATGTGAATATTTTTCTCTATTTACCCCTATAATGAATACTAAAATAAACAAGCTTAATATTAAGTCTACAGCTATCAAGAAGAAACGTAGAGTGATCAGCTTAGAAGATTAGCCTGCTAAACACATTTCTTTTTTACCTTATACATAAAATTTAATTAATATATGTTTAACACCTTTCTTTTTATCTTGTTATATAAAATTTAATCAATAGATTTGAAAAATTCTTGGCAATGATCACCAATTTTACATGCATTATTTATCCCGATTATTGCGGATTCGATTATTACGATATTTTTCATGGCAACAATAACTGCAATAATTGAGGTATTTCTGTACTGCATTTAATTTTTAATTTCTAAAATTATATATTTCAAATATATATCAAATAATTGAAATTTTTTCATTTTTCTCGAATTAAAACTAATGCATATCTTTATTTTTTAGCCATGTTTCGTCGAAAGGCCTTTTTGCATTGGTATACAGGGGAAGGTATGGATGAAATGGAATTTACTGAGGCAGAATCAAATATGAATGATCTGGTATCTGAATATCAGCAATATCAAGAAGCTACTGCTGATGATGAAGGTGACTTTGAAGAGGAAGATCTGCAAGAAGAATAAGAAGCACCCAATAATTGCACAAATAGTTGATTCTTATTTAAACGGTTATTTTTTATACTCTGTATTTTGTCTTTTGAAAATATTTAATTATGGGTTTTGAATTCTATATCAAAAATTGAAGATTTGGTAAAATCTTCAATGCTTATTGTTAAAATAAAATTGTTTTTAGAGATTAGATTTGATGGCTTTTGAATTTGATGTTATCTTGAGTGCTTAAGATTGCTATATCATTATTAAGAAACAAGATCTGTCAGTTTGAAGTCTAATCAAGGTTATTATGATTAATGAAATGTAACTTGAAAATTTCTAGTACTTCTATATGTGCAAGTACAGTACGACTTATGAGCATCATAGGTCTGGAAAGAATTGCTTGTTATACACTTTTCATTATATTTGATAGCAAAAATATTCACGTGCACATCAGTTATTTTGCATTTTTTTTTTTTTTTAAATTAATGCTGTATTTTTATCATTTAATTTCTGCCCTTTTCATTCTTAAATTGAATAAAAGACCAATGAATTAGGTTTGTTCGTCAGCAGAGATAGTGCACTTATCTAATCTGGATAAAACTCGTGTTTATTAGATCACATTAGGAGACTGTGCTTACTGAAAATGATCTATATCAGATCAATATTATCAGTTGAATATAAGTGAAAATATTTCGCTTATTTTGGAATATCATCCTGGATAAATGCTGTGTGTATATTATTTGCTGTTGTATTATATATATATATATATATACAGTAATATAAAAGAAATTAATCCGGTGATTATGTATAATCAGCGATTTCGGTTAATTTGATTCATATACTACGAATTAATCACATTTACCGGCGATTATGCATACTCGCCAATTCGTAGTGGTAAATATGATAAATCGTACTTAATCAAATATACCGGACATTATGCATAATCGCCAGTCTGATAGTAAATTTGATAAAGCATTCTCGTCGAGTAATGTAGTTCGCTGTATTCATTGTCATTTAAGTTCGGCTTTAAGCGGTCAAAGAAAATAAGATCTCACTGGGTTCAAAAAATCGCGAATGAAGGTGCGGAAATCATAGTTGCACCCGGTTAGTCTGTAAAACATGATAGGCCCGATATTTTTGTATATGAGAGGAAAAAAAAGAATATTATATGGTTTATTGAGATCGGAATCACAAATCAAGATTTGTGATTCCGATCTGAACAAAAAAAGTTTGAATTAATGGAAAATAAACTGAACATTATCAAGTAAAGATAATTCCTTGTGTGATGATTTGGGATAATATTGCAACCAGAGGCGGACTGTTAACTTTGGGGCCTACCAAATTAACTTAAAATGTCAAACGGTGAGAGTACTCTAACATGCTTTAGAGTAGGGATGCATAAGCTGCAGCCCTCCGTTGATTTGTTGGCGCCCGCCTCACAATGTTTTAACGAGAAATGATAAACGAAATAATAATAGTTTTTAAACAACGCATTTTCAAATAATTTTAAACAATAAGGAAAAAATAATTGTAATAGTAAAAATGTTTGTGTGAAATTAAAAAAAAAATTGTACATGCGCATAAGATAGCACTGTCACTTAACTAATGAAAATTTAGAATCCATTTTGCGTTTGGCTACTACAAATGTCAAATTTAACATAGCATCCAATTAAAAATTTTTATTTTTGATTACGTTTCTTTGTAGCATGTAATTAAACACGATATGATGTATAACTTTCATGGTATTTTTGGTGGCCCTATAAGTTACGGTAAATCCATACCTTGGTATTAACAAATCTGCATTCCTGCTTTAGAGGAACTAGTATTCCCATTCCATGTTGCCACATTATTTGCATAATTGGCAAAGTATATTTTGATTTTACCGACAGTGCTGTATTTATTTACTGTCATTTAAAACATTGATATTTTATTCGAATCCAATAGTGTTGCAAACCAACGATTTAAACTTTAGATGCGAAAAATTTTGTATAATTTTCCTTAAATTTTTAATTTAAATTCATTTTACTTTTATTTTTTTGACCGTGAAGGGGGCCTTTGATTGAACGGAACCCTGGGCTGCAGCCCATAAAGACCCTGCCTAAATCTGCCCAGTTGCAACAATTTACCACAAAAATCATATCACAAATCATACATTTTCCCCTAAATGCAGATGTGTACATCCAGAAAGATGTACACATCTGCATTTAGGTAGTGTTGTGCCGATAGCTGCGATCGCAGCGGATGGCTAAATTTGTTTCATGACCAAACAAAAATTAGAATTTGATAACTTAAAATACATTGATATAAGTTTCTTGAAGATTTAATTAAGTATATGCAGCGGCCTCTCTTAAATTCTTTCAGTTGCTCATTCTGCTGACAGGATACATCGTAAAGGCTTCTTTATAGAATATTTAACGTAATGAATACAACAATGCTGATCAGATATAGTCGTACTAACGATCTCTGCTCCTTATATTTTCCTCAGGTTAGGTTAGTTTAGACTCCATATCAAACAAGAGATTTACTATATATGACGCCGGCCACAAAGATGAATAATATAATTATTTTAATAGTTTGCTGTTCATTTTTTCTCGAATAAGTTAATAATCACAACAAAATCGTTTATGAACGATAAAATATCCGATAAACATATAATTTATTATAATCAGCTTAGCCTAGAACAGGACTATATCTTTAACAAGTAACCACAGATTTCTGTATAGAAATCTGTGCAAGTTTCATATGAAATTTATTAAACATTCTTTTGTAATAAAATTTCATTTTGATCTTGTATGCGTTTGATAAATTATTGCTATCTTTTGAGTTTGATAAATTATTAACTATTTTTTCATTTAATAAAGAAATTAATATTTTTGGAAAATTATTTTCTCATCGATGCAATAAATTAATGCTAATTTGAATAACGCAGCCGAATCGCACGAACTATATTTGTAGGCAGATACCGTTTTTCTTTTTGCATATTTTACGTCCCCTTTCCAATCAGAGAGATTACTAAGAGGGAGGAACCGGTTCCAACCACAGGCTGCACTACATCCATGGAGGGGCGCCGGATGGTGAAGGATAGGCTCATAGGCTCATATAGTTCATAGACTTTGTGCCTAAAAAGGCAACATGGCCCTGCTCTGCTTTTCGCACTACAGGGATCCTTCTGCGAGATGGGACTCCGCTATAATCATTGCCTGAGCTGTCGGCGGGGAAGGGAACCCCACCTCTGCGCCACTTCAGCAAGGGGGCCACACTGGTCCAGCAGGCCTGCCGGGCTGGAGGTCCTCCAACCTCGGCCCCTTACGCCCGGAGTTGCCTAAGCAACCGAAACAATAGCCGAGATAGGCAGTACAAGTACCGCCTTAAACAACTGAACGTGAATCACAACGGAGACGTTCTTTGATACAACGGCGGAAGGT
>AYEL01084261.1:0-45248 GCA_000484575.1 Olivierus martensii
CTACTTGTTTGACGATTTAAGAAAATAATAATAACAACAACAACCAAAATAACCGATCTAAATTTTCACAAATATCCTGTTTCGGTAATACTGTACTTGGCTTATTTTTTTACATATGAGATGTTTTTGATGGGATTAGCAAATACAATATCCATTTCAGATTTGCAACTCAGGTGACGTCATGCGCGGAACTGATCAATTTAGCCTCACTAAATAATCATACCGTGTCTAAGTGTATCGTGGTCCGGACGGAGACACGGAGGCTCCTAGCGGCTGGCGGAAGTTCCGTCTAAAGTAGAGTAGAACTTTGTCCTTGTTGGCAGCTATCCGCCGCAATGTGAAGACAATCCTTTGTTGATAATGTTCAATAATCCGTATCATAATTCCAAATTTTAAATCATATTCTTATCGACGAAGACGGGAAGAGGAACTTCATATATATTCCTTTTTAAATATAATTAAAAAACTTTATCTTACTTTAAAATTATGTCATTCAGGTGATAGAAAATATTTCTAGTATTACTTTTAAATGTCAAAATTTTAACATAGTTTCCATTAGAAATTTTTTTATTAAAAATTTTTATTGACAAAATATTTGGCAATATAGATCATCTAAAGCTAAGAATATCTAAAACAAAGTTAATACAATTCTGTTCTCTTCTTGATTAATAGAATATAGTCTACAGTTATTTTATTTAATTTTTTCACGCGAGTAATATGGAGGTTTTAGTTGAGACTTTTTCCTCCGAATACGAGATTTGGTACGAAAAATGGTGCGAGGCGGGCGTGCCCGCCGGGCGGTCCGGTGTCCGTATAGGGTCCCATCGCAGACCCTAGGGACGGATTTGGGCACCGCCAGCAGTCCCGGTTCCGTGTAGGGACCCGCGAGTGAGACTCCAGTGACGGACGCGACAACCACCAAATGGTACGAGTTGACCCCTTTAGTCGCCTTTTACGACACGCGGGGTCGGACGGTGGATATATTCTAACCCCATACCCATAGGGGTCTACAGTTATTATTAATGCGATTAAACTTATACCAAAATTAAGTCTGAAAAGAAACATTTCCATTTTTTGCATCTTTATATTTAAAAATTTTGTTAGAGAGTAATCAACATTTAATACAGTTTTATTTTTAACAAGATATAATAATAACTATTCTATACTAACAACTATAACATATTACAGAATAATAAACATAAAATATTATATAATATTTATTATTCTATAATTTTTAACATAAAATAAAAAATAGCGAAAAATTTGATAGCGCCTCTAGTGGCAATTTTTATTATTTATGGAAGAGAAGTTGTACACAAATTGAATATACTATATATTTCTGATTATGGTAATTACTATTAATCTTGAGATTAGATATAGTGTATATAATATTTTAAAAATTTCGGATACCAAATTTTGAGATAAATTTCAAAGAAAAGAAAGTTACTGTATATATAAAGAAAGAAAAACTTCATCGATAATAGTTAGAAAGCTTTCTTGAAATCACGCCCCCTGTGATGTAGGATTGCAATGTTTACAAAATAAGGCAAAATTGGTTTTGATCAAAAGGGAAGTCTAAATCTCGAAAACTTTCTTAAGGAACCAAAAGTCAAAGGTCATATGGTATACCGGTCATAGCGAATAAGATACAGACAGGTGAAATTTTGATAAGATTTCATTTTGCCCCTTGTAATATTGTACGTCATCAACATGAAAGCTCTTTTGGTTTCATGTTAGAGAATTAAAGATTAATTCCAAAAAATTTACATGTTATAGTATAAAAAAATTAATCCCTCACCAATTGAATTGTTCTGTATCTCGTTCACGGTTGACCTTTGACTTCTAGTTTCTTAGGGAAATTTTCTTGGTTTGGCCTCCCCTTTCGAGCGGTGCCAATTTTTCCTTTTCAAACATTGCAATCTTACTGATCATTAAGGAAAGAAAAACATTTAATTGCTTAAAATTTTGTTAAGGAAATTTTTTGATTAATAATATGTTTTGCTGTTCTTGATATTAAATAAAAGTTATATAATTGAGTTTTCTGTTATGTATATGTTTTTATAATAAATTTTATTTGTCTTGTTCATGAATTTAATATTTTTGAATATTGAAAATACTTGGTAAATCCTATAATTAACTGTACTGTAGTATTCGAATAATCCAGCAATCAATATGCTGATATCTGTCACCCTATTTTCAATCTCTAGCTTGGAAAAATTTAAACTGCTATATTATTCTAGTCAAATAAATCATTTTGAAGCTGTCAAATATCAGTCATATATGCTATATTTCTTTGTCTGTTAATATTATGAATCATTTTAAATACTATCTAATATAATGTTTTTCAAAATGAACAAAAATGCATATATAACACGTATTAGAATATTTCTATTTTCAAAATCCAATAATTCAGAACATTTGGAATTACTGAGATCCTAGCAGTGTGTTGGATTATTGGAATTCTGTAGTTTCATAGCAATTCATGGAATACAGTTTGAGAACTAGTATTCTAATAGCAATTCTTGATTATAAAAAATATTGCATATTAAAAAGTATACTTGATATTTATATTATATAATAGTAATAAAATTTATTCAATAATAAATTTTTTATAATACAGTCAAGCCTCTCTAAGTGGATCCTGAGTAAATAGATAATCCAGTTAAGTGAATCAAATTCTCATAGTACCATTTTGACTCCATAGAGTTTAAGGAATCTGGATAAGTGGAAACTTCATGAGTGGATAATATTGGTTAAGTTAATCAGGATTTTTAACATTAAATAATATCTATGCCAGAGATATGTATAATTTCACACAATAATGGAAGTGAAATGCTAACTGCAATGCAAAGTTGAGAGAATTGAAAATTACGAGCATTTTCAAGTTTGTTTTTATAATATATCTTGAAAACTAAAAATGTGTGTCATAAACAAAAATTATTTCTCATTAAGAACTCTATAAGATGTGTAATTGGCTTTCAAATCAATTTTTGAAATATAGATTTTTAATGCATGTACTGTATTTATTTATAGATGATAAAAATCTTGTCATAGTTTATAGAAATAGTGTTTTCTATGTCATATGCATGCTAATTTATTGACACTGGTTAAGTGGATATTCCCTTGTCAGTCTGAAACCAATCCACTTAGAGAGGCTTGACTGTATTTACAAAATATATCAGGCTAAACGTATAAGTAATATTTTAACAAAATAGCTAAAAATATTCTTCCTAAAAATCTATTTATAAACTGATTTTATAAATTATATCAAACAAAAAAATTATAAACTTTATGCACAAAGTTATATAAAATATAAATTTTTACATCTTGTTATAGCATGGTAGATTGAAAGTAAAGAGTACGGCTGAACAAGAAGAAGCAAAACGAAAAGAACGAGAGAAAAAATTAAAAATATATAACACTGGTACCAAAAGAGCATTTGAAAAAGTAAGTATTATTTTAAGAACTTTGAAATAATTTTTCTGAAATTTGACTTGATTTTATTGATTCAATTTTTATAAATATAATTTATATGTAGAAAAATGTTTGTTAAAAAAAATTATATGAGTTATGATAAAAGTGACCTCTAAAATAAACAGATACCATTTATATTAAATAATTTTTAAATAAATTTACTTAATAAAATAGATTAACATTTTTTTAGTTGTGTACATTCAGAATTAAATATTCAGTTTTCATTACTGCAACATATTGTTTGTTTATTGGTTACAAAAATGATAGTCTTGGTAAAAATAAGAGATTAAAGTTATTTTATTATATAAATAAAGTAATCTTGAAACAATAAAATTTATACAAAATATAATATCAGTGATCTAATCAAATATAATAAGTTCCAATTTATGCAGTTTTGAATTCTCCAATTTCAGAGAAATATGGATCATAATTCTCTTGTTTTGTGTCAGATATTTAAAAAACATAAATAAAAAATTTATTAAAAAATCTATTTTTTGGAAAAATATGATCTTAAATTTTCATATTTAATCTTATAATTTTTATTTAACCATTCCATTAATCAAATGTGCATATTCATATATAACCAGTGCTGATATTTAGCTGGTATGCCTGTTCCAGTTGTTAAAAGATTTAAATACTTCTGCTTCTGTAGCAGTTGTTAAATAGTATAATAAAATATATAAGTGGTAAAATTAATTAATTAATATAAATTCTATTATTAATTCATAATATTTGTCACTGTTTGTATACAAGATATTGGCAGTGTAGCTGCATTATATTGATATATTCTTTAGGGAATCATCAGGTTATCATTAATCTTGAATTGCATAGTTTTAATTTTAGTTTTATTGTTAATATGTTTTAATTCTTGCATAAAATAGTAAGTATTGTTATTAACTTTTTATTGTAGACTCTTACTAATTTGGCCTCTACATCTTACTAAACAGCCTCTGGCTCCAGACATGATATAAAAGAGGAGGGATTACAAATCCTTTTGAAGTTATGAGTGTGGCTATTTTTAGACCATTTGTTGCTACTCAGGCTAGTAAAACGATTGTGTGACAAAGCAATTGTTTTATTAGCCTTTAATGAGCATCTTCATTAAAACTGACAAAAATTGGTGACATTTCTTGAAGTGTTGCACTGAATAGAAAATGCAAGATTTCATCTATGCACTATTACAATTGTACATTTCTTTTAATGTGTATAGTACATATTGCACTTTACTGTATTGATATGAAATGATCATTTCATTGTTGTAAATGAGACAACATAGTACATATTGTTAATATGTATTTGCTTCTTCTTGTTTCATATGCTTGTCTCTTATTTAAATTTTTATAAATATATACTGCATATAGTAGACTTGTAACATTAAATTTAATGAAGAATTAAACTAAATTTTTATGCACTCTAAGTGATCTGGCACTCCTCTATGCAATGAATGGCTGAATTAGTAAGAGTTAAGAGTAATTAATTTAATTTTTGTGCAGTAGTTTGATATCTTAATGTATAAATGGATTTCCAATTATAATTTTTCAAATTATCACTGAATATCCATTTCTATATTGTATATAAATTTTTATCTATTTTTTGATTGGCTACAGATAATTGCATTTTTAAAATTCATGGTAATAGATATGACATTTGAACTTTTACCTATTTCATTGTATCAAAATATAATTTAAAAAAGAGTTTTCTAAAAGGTCTATTCTGTTATGAGGTATTGATAATCTTATTTATGCAGTTTAATTATTAAAAAATAATATTTCTCTAGATAGTTTGATGCTTCACACCATAATTATATATATTACAAGTTGTTCCTGACCTTACAAGTTAATTTGTTTCTGGAATGTGCTTGTAAAGCAAGAACTCATAAAGTGGGAATTTATTCCACATAAATGTAATGTTAAAAACAGATTCTATTCTCAACAATGAAATTTGACCAATAAGTAAATAA
Source organism: Olivierus martensii (assembly GCA_000484575.1). Lineage (NCBI taxonomy): Eukaryota > Metazoa > Arthropoda > Arachnida > Scorpiones > Buthidae > Olivierus > Olivierus martensii. The sequence goes on from AYEL01084261.1 coordinate 5,435, forward strand.
AATTAAGTAAAGGTCAATAAAACAATAATTTATGATTAAACAATGATTTATATATTTAAATAAATGAAAATATAGTCTTTAAAATCAAGCAAAAATGGATTATTTTTGTTCTTTATTATCATTATCAGATGAATAAATGAGCTTTTATACAGATGAACCACTGTCTTAGATGCAATCCATAAATGTTATTTATAAAATGTGTGGAAACCATGGTAACCAGAGATATATTACTTCCATTTTTTAATCTATCATTTTGTAGCAGATGACTGTTATGAACCTAGTCAAAATGTATTGTATAGTATATGTGGTTTGAAATCTATATTTGTGAATGTTTAGAATTTATTTATTACAATTAATGTTCATATTTTTGATTTTTTTGATATTTCATATTTGAAAAAAAGAATTCATAAATCCAGAAATTTGTAAAACAAAAACTCTTAAAAGAAGAGTTAACTCTATATAACCTGTGTCATGTATTGTTATAAGAAATTTGATTTGAATTACTTGTTGGCCTAATTTAAGATCGACAAATATACATTCTGTTACAACATTTATATTTATATTGTTGAATTGGACTGCTGATATTTGTCAAATCCTAAAAACATTTCTTTTTTTTTTTTACAAAAATATAATTATGTTATAATTGGTCAAAATGAAATAAATATGATTTATTACAATCTAGTTAATTGTTAATAATTCCATTATTTTTTGAAATTATTACAGTACAATGTAGCTATCAATCCAGCATCTAATAATCCAAATCTTTTTTTAATTCTATTATTATTAAATTTCTTTTTTGTTCCATCCATATTTAAATCTTATTATAAAAAGTTTCTTTTAATGTAAAATCAATTATTAAATATAATTTTATTATATCCCATTTAAGAAATAATTATTTATAAGAGTTGATTTTTCTCTCAATAAAAAGAAAAATATATTCTCTTATATCATATGTATATATATGTTACAGCCATTGCCTGTCTAGTCAATTCGTGAAATGGCTGGCCAATTTGCAATGCACCTGACAGTCAATGGCCAATTCTAGAATTATCCAAGAAAAAGTTGCCCAAAGCTAGAAGTTTTGCAGAGTTAATTAGCAGAGTGCATTCATGCAAATTTTGGCTTATTCACCAGCGAGAATGGGATTGTCTCTCACATCACATGCTGGTCTTACAATAGTGACACAAGAGATTATAGAACTTACCCACCTACTAATATGAGTGAGATTGTCTGTCAGAGTAAGGAAAAGGATAGAGATGCCCTTTTGCAAGATTTCTGTAACCAATTTATTGTAATGCATTATGGATTTATTTTTGTATTTCCCCAAAAGATTAAAAAAAAGTTAAAAATGAAATACTATATTTAAGAACAATTCTGGCAGACTGTAAATTTTTAATATTCTAATATAATAAATATAAAATGTTTATGACATGATTTTTTTCAACTATAAACAACGTTATTACTGTTTTCTTCAATGTGTTTTTCAACTCGAAAGACATTTTTTGCTTTTGTTAATTTTTCAATTTAAATAAAACTATTTGAATATCGATTAGCTTCTCTCTTTGTTTTCAAAATAATTTTTTCTACTTTCACTAAACTAAAAAAATCTCACAGTGATAATAATATGAGATAGAATTGTATTATCAACATCTGTAATTGCATGATCAGCTCTGCAAAACTTCTAGCTTTGGCCATTTTTTCTGGGACAATTCTTGAATTGGCCCAAAATAATAGTAAATTCTCATATATTTTGGGCTTTGGCCATAACATATACATACATTATATAGCTTTCATGCTAATCCCATATTTTTGGCTGGATTCAACTTGAAAATTGGAATAGGTACCATCAAGAATACCATCCACTTACTTGTTCTTTGCAGAAGGGAGAGATAACAGTAAGAAAAACAACAGCCAAGCTTTACAACAATAATATTTGATAGTAGTAAAAAGTATTTAAAAAATTTTTTTAAATAAATAAAAGTACAAGATTGCTTTGCTAAAATTTCTGGAAAATTTTAAAATAAGGAAATTTTTGTAAAATATGCTGGATTTTAAAGAGCTTACTGTATTTAATCTTTTATTAGATTGAAACAAATATCATATATGAATACATTAATGAAATTGTTTATATAATATCTATTATATAATAGATTATATCTATTATATAATATTCTTTTAATCTATTATAGAATATTTATTGACATAAAAAGCATATCTAAGTATATCTAAATTGAGAATTTTCTTAAATGAAGTTTAAGAAATTTCTTAATTTAGATCAACATCTATTCTACTGTTCTAAATTGAGAATTTTCTTAAATGAAGTTTAAGAAATTTCTTAATTTAGATCAACATCTATTCTACTGTATAATAGATTAAAATAGATATTATATAAACAATTTCACTAATGTAATCATATATGATATTTGTTTCAATCTAATAAAAGAATAAATATAGTAATCTCTTTAAAATCCAGCATATTTTACAAAAATTTCCTTATTTTAAAATCCAGAAGTTTTAGCAAAGCAATCCTGTACTTTTATTTATTTAAAAAAAATTTTGTTTAAATACTTTTATTACTATTAAATTAAATTAAAAGGAAATCATTTTAAATATTATTATTAAATTTAATACTATTAAAATCTATAAAAATCTTATCCTGAAACAAAACTTAATGGAAGGTTTACTATATTTAAAAATTTTGATAATTTTTTCCTAATCTTTCTTAAATCACTTCAAACATTATTTTCTTTTGATTGAATTATTATTTGAAACAAAATATTGAAATAACCATAATAAAAATTTTTAGAATTGATTTTAAAACTTTTTTATTTAAGAGAGAAGCAGGTGAATATGATGACGAAGCCTTACAAGTAACATCACAACTTCTTTGTTCTAATCCTGATTTTTATACTTTGTGGAATTTTCGAAAAGAAATTATTTTGCATCTATCTGAAAAAAAGTAATTTTTTAATTATTATTAACAAGTAGTAATAGTAACATTACAAACTTCATATTGCTTAAATTTTATTTTTATATTTACTAAAATTTAATTAACAATTAGGTCTTGAAAAGTCACTCATCTATCCATCCTTAACAATTAAATTTTATTAAAGGACATGTGAACAGGATTGCAGAGTTGGATGGCAAATGATCTGATTCCAACTCCACGTTTTAAAAAAAATCCAACTCCAACTTCCTAAAATTTGTAAGGGCCAACTCCGGGCAGTTTAAAATTCTGACTTCACCCAAAAACCTCCAACTCCCCGACTCCGTCTCTGCAACCCTGCATGTGAATAGATTGATAAATTTTTTATTAAGTTCCTTCTTTTCATTAAGAATTTATTTGCATTATCAAAATTTTACTTACTCTCCTTTTATTGAAAATTTAATATTAATCTATATATAAAACTATCCCATTTTTCCAATTTGATTTTTATAAGAATAATTATATAAATTTATTAAATTTGTTAACATATTGTAAATGTGCTCCTTAAGGTATGAACTTTCATACATATGGGCATGCAATATCATTTTCAAATTTTAGAAAATTTAAAAATAAATGACATGTTCTCAAAAAAATCTAAAAAAATTTTAATCATTACAATAGCACATTAATTCTCAACCACTGTGCCAAGGCACACTAGTGTGCTGCCAAACCTTTGACAGTGTGCCGCAAAAAATTAAGAATGAATTGTATGTATTGTATGAATCGTATATGTTAATAGTTAAATGTGGTTGGCTGGATATCCCTTTTGCAGTCTTACCAATTCCTATAAATATGTTATTGTTAGAAAAATCTAACCATTGAATTTCTGCAACAACCAAAAAATTTTGGTTGTTGAAAGGTTTCATTATTCATAATTTAAAAATTAAGGAATAAAAATTAAAGTTAAAAATTATAGTTTCTCTAAAAAGACAAAATCCACAAATGGCGCTATAACTTAATAAGGGCCGCCATTTAATGATCCCGTACAAATATGTCTGTAATTTGCATGTAATAAGAATAAATACAATAATCTGTTAATGAAAATTTGTTGTTAAATGTATTATTTAAAATATTTAGGTATGCTGCCAAATTTTAAAATATTAAAATGTGTTCCTCAACAGAAAAAGGTTGAGAACCACTACAATAACAGAATGATCTAGTTTCATATTTAATATAATCAGACCATTCTGATCTACAGTTATTTAATATATCACAGTATTATTTTAAAATTGTGGAGTATACACCAAAACTTCTCTTTATAATTGAAACTTTTTATTTAAATCTTTGAAATAAGGAATTTCTAATTGATCTAATTATGGAATATATTATACTATATAGCAGGGGTTCCCAAAGTTTTGCCTATGTGGGCCAAATTGTAAATTCCAAAATATTTGGTGGGCCAAAAAAAAGTGTTATGGAAAAATACGTTCAAATTGATAAAAAGGTGAAAGATTTATACTAATTTTATAACATAATCGTTCTTTATTTATGACACTAATTACTTTTTATTGCAAACTGTTTAAAATAACAAATTTCAAAAATAATTAAACAAAAATAAATAATTTCAAATAAGAAAATAATAAATTCATCAATCTGAAGTGTGTGACTTATGTAGTTATTATAGTCTTTTAATAATATCATTGAGCCTTGGTTCTAAGTCGGTTGAATGTATTTTTAACACCGCTTTTAAATATTCATCATTTAATTTTGATCTCAATTTGGACTTATTAATACTCATGACTGAGAAAGTTGTTTTCGCATATATAAGTGCTTCCAAATGATGAAAATGTATTTGGAAGCACTTATACATGTATTTTTTTAACTGAGCAATTTTTAATTATAATATGAAATAATTTCAAATAAGAAAATAATAAATTCATCAATCTGAAGTGTGTGACTTATGTAGTTATTATAGTCTTTTAATAATATCATTGAGCCTTGGTTCTAAGTCGGTTGAATGTATTTTTAACACCGCTTTTAAATATTCATCATTTAATTTTGATCTCAATTTGGACTTATTAATACTCATGACTGAGAAAGTTTTTTTCGCATATATAAGTGCTTCCAAATGATGAAAATGTATTTGGAAGCACTTATACATGTATTTTTTTAACTGAGCAATTTTTAATTATAATATGATAAAATTTATTTATTTTTTTGTAAAAATGTAAATTATCTGTATGAATTCAAGATCGTGGATGATCTGACATTGTGGGCAACATTTCTAGGGTTTGAGGGCCACATTTGGCCTGAGGACTACACTTTGGGAACCCCTGCTATATAGTATATGCAATGATTTCAGTACTTTTATATGTTTCATAATAATAGTTTCCAAATTACAAATAAAACTTATGAATAAATTATATTTGTAGTTCAAGGATTGTCTGTACTATATTTCTAAATTTGTACTAACAAAAAGTATAAATTAAAAAATATTTATAAATACTATAAGTAATAAATAATAATTTATTATGTGACTGCTATGATTTATTGAAATATATTAATAATAATCCCTGTGAGGCCCGCTGAGCCCGCAAGATAGGATATTAAGCTGCTCAACAGGCGGATAGCCTTTCAGCGGCGTGTGACGTAGGTAAGGATGAGTGGCGAGACGTTAGACAAGGACGGACTCGGAGACAACGTTTGTGAGAACAAACATCTTCTTTTATTGGAGAGAAGTTATTTTACAAAACATAACCCAACAATTTGGGTTGGAGGACAAATACCTTGTTACAGATGACGTTCTCTCCCACGTCGATGCTGGATGGGTCGACGATGACCGGGTTGGAAGAGCTGGAGACAGTTCCTCAAAGAAGTCGGAATCTGGAGTAGGTTAGTTGGGAGGCGAAGGATGAGGGAGTTGGTCAGAAGCTGAATTCTTTCGTTGGGTGGCTAACTTGTCTGCTCGCCGATCCTGACGGGAGGTATCTCGGTCTGGCTGGGTCTTCGACGATGGAGCACCAATTGTCCTTTACGGTGTATACGGCCTGCCTTTAGGGACAAGCTAGCACGTCCGAACACTTCGGCGATCTGGAACCAACTGTCTGTTTCTTTTTCGGATTCTGTATTACTAGGTTGGTCAAGACAAAAGAACACAATTCTTCCTGGGTCGTCGCTATGACGAAACGTGACTTTTAGTCCACAAGCTCGGATTCCGATCGCTCCCTACCATTGTTTATTAAATCATCTGCAGGTGGGGTCCATAGTCTCTGGACATCTGCACGGACACGATCCCTCGTCCACGATACGTAAACAGTTTTGTTTCCGTAATTTACGATCTCGGGGACGAAGTTTCGCGTCGAGTTATGTAATCCAGTAGACGTTTCGATTATTGTTTCTTATTCTTTCGGAATTGGCGGGAAACGGAATACCTCGGACCGGCTGGGAGAAGGACACCCTCGCCCGATATTTATCCCGAAATTGTTAACCCCGTTAATTTACGATCGGGCGTGAAACGACGTTCCCCAGCGGGCACCTGGGTCCCTGGATCCCATATCCCTGACTTATGAAGGTGATTATTTGCACTGAAAATCTGTTCTTATGGTGCTACTGTTAGTGATTTTGCAATATTGATGGCCAATTGACCAGAGAGCCATTTGGCTATTTGGGTGAAAGTGTTTTATTACCATTTTGGAATATTCTTGTTTAATTCTGGGTTATATATTTCCAATTTTTGAAGAGGGATCCAGGCTCTACCCATTTAATCTCTTCATTTAATTGCTGACTCTTATAAGAGGGGTAAGCAGCTTGTGCTGAGCACTGGAATGCCCTACCATCTAATATGCAGTAAGAATGAAAATGGCATATAATTCAATTGAAAAAGTATCAGCCAACTAGTTTTAAAGGCTTTTTCAATAAACTATTTTCTTTTCAGTTCAAAAATATTTTTTTCAATTCAGTTGTGAAATCACATATAACAAATTAATTCATTTTAAAAATAAAATATTGCACAATAAAATTCTGTAACTGAATATACAGTATTTCAGAGAAAAAATTGAAATGACCTCTATATATCAATAATTATAACTTATGAAAATAATAAGCCAGATCCAGACTTGATAATTTTTTCAGCCAATATATTCCCACAGCAGTTATTGTTTACTTCCTTATACTCTATTAATTAAATAAATCAGATTCTAGTGCTTAATTTAAATAAAACCAATTAAAATTTTAATGTTTCATTATAGCTGATAAAATTTTAACAGTTTTTCATTATTGATTCAGTTAGCCACATAGAAATTTTTGAGTTTCCTATCCTGAAGCTGGGATCAATTCTGGATTCCACACTATGGAAAATTTTCTTAAATAAGTTTTGTGTAAGCATTGATATTGTTACCACAAAGTCCTGCTGGCTCCATTGCAGTTGTGGGAAATTCATATTATTGGTTTAGAATGGGGTTAATTCTTAATCAGTCAATCATTGAGAAATGGTATTAAAAATAATTGCTTAATTTTGCTTATAAACTTGAGTATGTAAATGTAATTTATACATTCCACATTTGTTTTTATCTTTATAAACTGTTGGTAAACATGAGATGTATATTGTTATCCTTTTAAAGAATAAAGTGTTTATTCAACAATACTACATTATATTAAAAATATGTTGAACATTTCTATTTTTGATAGGTGACAAAATTGACCTTCATTTATAGTATAGTGCTTATGGGAAATCATGTTTTGAGTTATGATAGGATCAAATTATGAAATTTTTTAATGCAATATTCATCATAAATCAGGGACTTTTTGTGTATTGTTATGTGTTTTTTGTTTTGTTTTGTGATTACAGATTTATTTTAAAAAAAGTGATATTAATTATTAGAAACAAATATACTTTTTTGTAATTTGATAACTTTCTTTGAATAATTTCTTCAATATCTAGTTTATAATTTAAATCATTGTGATTCCAAAATTTGTAGGATCTCAATGTTCCCAAAAAATGCACAGTTTATAGTTGAGTTATAATATCAGAGTGAATACTATGTGATTAGTAAGGACCAATGATTTTCTTTGATAAAAATTAGATAATTCTACAGCAAGAAATAGAAAATTCCACAATCAGTGGTGAAATTTTGCATCATGAAATAGAAAATTCTGTGGCTATGCAAAATCCTGGCTTTAATAAGTTATTTTTACAATATATATATATTATTTAACTAACTCTGCTTATAATCAAACTATTTTAAATTCAACAAACTAGAGCACTTATTAGCAGTTTTACTTTATAAATGTTTTTAAATTTATCGTAACGTTTTCGGATTACTCCATCTTCAGCGATATTTGATTGGCTACAGAATGCGTTTAAATTTTCTTTTATGTTATAATCTTCATAATTGCACATTCGAAAAATATATAATTATAATAAATTGAATAATATATATTAGATTAAGTAGAACAAAAAAAACCATCTTTTATGATTAAAATCAAAACCTTAATCCGATACAATTCAAATTACTTCTAAGTATTTTGTAGTGCATATAACCACACAGATGGAATGCTTTCTGTTGGCTTTTCATTAATAATAATATCTTTTTTGCTGTTTTTATTATTTCTAACGATTCTATAAGAAACCTTTCTTTCCGATTCGTGCAACTTCTGATTACTCTGGCATCTTGCCATCTTACCATGACGTTGTTTTCGTAACACCTTGTCACTAGTGCTGTAGTTAAGTTGGCTTGTTCTATGTCTTTCTGGTGTTCACGTAATCTTTCTTGGAGATTCCTTTTCGTTACACCTATGTAATATTCTTCTTATTGTAAGTCCCAGTTGTTTATTTTATAAACCCCTTGTTTCATCATTTCTTGTTCTTTGTCCTTTTCGTTTCTTAATACATTAAATATGGTCGGAACTCTCATTGGGACTACATTCTTGTTGTTCTTTTTAATTATATTTTTTATAATTTTAAAGTCGCTCATTCCGAATGGGATTTTTACATATTGGTCTTGTTGAGTGTCCCTTGGGTATGTTGCTTGTGTTTTGTTGTTGGTTCATGTTGTCTATTTTCGTTTTATTGAGATCTTTTACTACTTTATTACGTATTGCTTTCATAAAAGCTGCCTTATATCCATGTTTTTTGCCACATTTATAAATATTATTTATTTCCTCTTGTTGATCTTGAATCGTATTGCAGTGGGTGATAGCTTTTGAAGTAATTATAAAAATCTGCTCTTTTATATCTGTTTGGGTCATTAGACCAATGTGGGATAATTATCTTACTGCTAGACGGTTTCCTATATATTTTGGTGTTAAAAGAATTTTCTTTAATTTGTATTTCCACATCTAAAAAATGTATATTTTTTGTACTTTTCTGCTCCGTTTTAAGTGTTAGGCCATATGCGTCATTAGTAAAAGCTTGCTCTAAACAAATATAAGTAGTTCTTGATGAGGAATAATAATAATATCTATATTTGTTAATTAAAATGAATATTTTATATAAAAAAATTTATTAATTATGCTCCTTTATATTGGATTGTTCGGAAAGTAATTTCGTTTTTTTCCACGAAAATGTACGACAATTTTTTTATAGTATATATTTTTGAACATATTAAATCTATAAAACACAATCTACATAAACATATAAGCATTAAACCAAAAATAATTCATGCTTTCTTTTAAATCGAAAAGAAATTTTTATTCAAAGTTTATCACCCATAAATTTTAAAGATCAAATAATAATTGAATTCGTTGAAGTCGTAATAAATATTTAAGGGGTTGTATTCGTTCTTGTCTTTTTGTTTCCTATAATTTGTACAGTATTTATTGAATGGTGGGAATGATTTTTGAATGTTTTCTCTTATTTTTATTCATAAGATTTTTTTCATATTTTTCTTTTCTGTTCTTTTCTAGAGAAATTTTTTCTACTCAAACGTTTCAAATAAATGATATATGGGTGCAAATAATAATTAAGCAATTATTATTAATGATTAATTTAATGATAAATTATAATTAGTTGTAATAGCAACTTTTTTAAATTTTTGATATTGTTTATTAATTACATTTTATAGAGAATAATTTATATATCCAAATTTAGACAGACGTTGCTGGAAGATGTACTTCAGAATACACTAGTCTAGGAAGAAATTGGAGAAATGTGTATACAGTTAGAAAGAGTAAGGATTTATTGTCGTGCAAAGATCGATCTAATATACAAACTGCTTTGCAAGGTTCTCCATACACCGAACAGGTAATTTATTCGATAATTTTATAAATATCAAGAATAATTTTTCAGTTGAATAACCTTTAAAATTTTATATTTATAGCAATCTAAATCTTTACCTCTCATAAAAGGCATCCAAGTCTGTGAACAAAAATTCAGTTCCAATATTCTGCAAAGTGTATCATGTACAGAGTCTCATATTTTTAGACCGTTTTCTAAGCAATCTAATGGCGCTGTTACTAGGACTGTACAAAAATTAACTTTTAATAGCAAACATAATAGCAGATTTGAAGGAAATGGTAAATGCCATTTGATATTGCTTTTATTTAATTTGAAAATCAAAAATGACATTACATATTTATATTTAACAGATTACAGATTGGTTAACGAAAATTTATTATTCAACCATAATTATGAAAAGACGGAAGATGGTGCTAGACAACAAGAGGCTGAACAACTTCTTTCTGTCTTGTGCAATGCTGCAAAAGAAGAAATCCGAAGTGACGTTCCAAGACTGTTTACACAATTTGTTTACAAATTAAAAACTCTTCAACATTCCGAACTGATGGCTGTAAATAACAGAGTAGGAAGGATCTGTCCAGATAACAACAGAGGAAGGTAAATTACAATTCTACTTTACAAAATAATTTGTCGTTTTCTAGATGATAAAGTATTCCAAATTTTTTTAGAAAATTTTTCACTGATGCACTAGCAACGATTGGAACCTCTGCTTCTGTACGTTTGATGAAAGAAATGATAGAAAGAAATGAAGTAGCAAGCACAGAAGCAGAAATCTGGATGACCAGCTTGGCTTTCATAACTAATCCAACAGTTGATATGATCAGTACTTTAACTGTAATTATCTTATTTACTTCCTGATGAAAATAAATTTTAGATATTAGTCTAATCGAATGTTTATTTTTTTTCTTTAGCCTCTTCTTGATGGAAAATATGAACAAGCACTTCTCGGAATTTCCGGTTTGATCCATACTTTCTGTCGTTCTAAAACTGAATGTGGCAGAATTCCCGAAGTAAGAAGAGCTGTTCGAATGCTAGTTAATAATCTAGGAGAAAACTGTTATTCATCTGAATCAAGAAAAGTAAAAGTTTCATTATAATTCACTTTTTGTGTCTTACTTATTTTTAATAGGTAAAAAATATATTAATAAAAAATTAATTTTAGGTGCTATTATCTCTGAAAGCTATTGGAAATATTGGAGAAGGCGAAGAAACTCAAAGAATCCTACAGCAATGTTATCACAATCCACAACTGAGTACAGAAACTAGATTAGCTGCTATTCAGGCATTCAGGCGATTTTCTTGTTATGTACCAGTACGTATTATTTAAAATGAAACACAAATTGAAATAAAAGTTTTATTATAATGTTAAATAATAACTTTTTAAATTTTTAGAGAGATGATTTGTTACAATTATATTCTAATTATAAAGAAGATTCAGAACTTAGAATTGCATCCTATTTGGCAGTTATGAGATGTGCAAATCATTATACAATGGATATTATTAAAAATACACTTGAGAATGAAATTGTTAATCAAGGTAAATGACTTTTACTTATATTAAAAATTTAACTGTCAAAATCATTTGATATGATTTTAGAAAATTTATAATTTAAAAAAATATTTTTTAGTTGGGTCCTTCGTCTGGACTCACCTTACTAATATAAGAGAAAGTGAAAATCCAGTCAAAAGAGAAATAAAAGAAATTGTGACTAATTTATACCTCATGAACAAATATAATACTGATATAAGAAAATTTTCAAGAGCTATGGAAGGATCTATGTTTTTTGATAGCATAAATGTTGGCGCTCACGCAGAAAGCAATATTATCTACAGTCCCCAATCATATGTGCCTCGTTCTGCCATGTTTAACTTAACTGTGGATGTACTTGGTTCAACTGTAAATCTTTTCGAAGTAAAGATTATTAATACTTTTTTATTGATATTTTTTCAATATTATTTTTAATCAGAAATAAAATTGCATTTCATATATAGATTGGAGGAAGATTGGAACACGTAGAGAAGATAATAGAAAGATTGTTCGGACCCAAAGGTTACTTCTCCCAAAGTTCTGTAAGCAAAGTCGTTAATAACTGGAGACAGAAGAGATCTATATCTGATAACAGAGTTGAAGAAATGAGTGATAAAGTGAGCATTAGTACTATTATTTTATTGCAAGTATTACAAGTTATAAAATATGAGCTAAACAGTTTACAATATTCTTAGTTTGATGCCAAAACACGCTTTAATGAAGATCCATTCGGCTCTATGTACTTGAAGATTTTTGGAAATGAAATGTGGTATTCTAATTTGGATTTCCTTAGATCTCAGAGAGAAAATTTCGATCTGAACAATTTCCTTAGAGAATTAGCAAGAGAACAAGATGTGGAATTTTCTAAGTCGTTTATGTTTTTGGATGCTACTTATACAATTCCCACAGGAAATGGTTTTCCCCTACGCTTAGCCATCAATGGCACAGCAAGTGTCGGTTTGAAAGTTGGAGGAAAGTTTGATGTTAGGTCATTGAAGCAAGTTGATATTCGTGGAAGATTCCAGCCAAGGTAAATAAAATGCTTTACCTTTTGTAATTATAAATAAGAGATAAATTTTTCTAATTTTTTTCGTTTAATAGTGGTGCTGTTGAGATCTCCAGTTTAATGACAGTTGACGCGGGAAGAGCTCGTAGTGGATTAAAAATGATTGCAACTTTGCATTCATCTACTTGGATGGATGGTTTAATAGAAATAAGAAACGGCCAGGTTATGAAAGTGCAATTGAATGTTCCTAAAGACAGAATGGATATTATTGATGTTCAGTAAGATTTATAATATATATAATCATAATTATTTTACTATAAAATAAATTTTTAAATTTAATAAATTATCCATTTCTATAGGAGTAGAATATTTTTGTTGAATGGAGAAACAGAGAAGGAGCAGAAAGGCCCACAGGAAAGATCCAAAATACTTTCTTCATGCTCAGGACGATATACTAATAAACTGTTAGGAATGGAACTATGCAGTCAAGTACAGCTACCAGAAAATGGAGATAACAGGAACTTACCCTTATTTCCAATGAGTGGAGCAGCTGTAGCAAGAGTTTACTTAAGAAAAACCGATCGCACTCTTACCAGTTTTAATTTTGAAGCAAAATGGAACAAGGAAACGGTATGTGAAATAATATATTATTTTGTTTCCTGCAAGAATCAAAGAAAATTAGAAAAAATAAGAGAAATTGTTTATTTTTTGATAAAAGGATAAAAATGGAGAATCGATTAGATCTGCTTTTGTGACTCTCAATACTCCAAGATCTTCTGTAGATCGCGAATTGACTTTAGACTTCCAATTGAATGAGCCTGAAAAATCTCTCTCTCTAAAACTTAGAACTCCTATCAAGAAACTCGGATTAGCAGGTATATTTAACTCTCATTCTACAGCTTAAAATATGAATTTACAGTATACTGTTTTGTAATTTAAAATAATCGAATTAATATATTAATTTGTAGCAAGATACACAAATGAAGATGTTCAAAAGCGTTTTGATGTCCGCTTTACCGTAGACGATTTAGAGAAATTTGTTATTCAGTCATCACTTAGATCAGATACTAATTCAGCAGGAGGTTTATACTCTCCAGCCCTTGAAATAATAGGCCCGAATGGACGTTTGGTAGCTATTACAGGCTCTGCTCATATTCGTCACGGAGAAAGATACAGTGGGCAATTGACTATTGAAGATTTTACAAGAAAACCAATCAGCTTAAATGGTAAGCAGCGGAAATTTTTCTTTATTAAATTATTATTATTAATATTTTGGTTACTGATGTTTTCCTTCTAATTACAGCCAATCTAGATATCAAAGAAAGAGAAAGATATGAAATCCAAATGGCCATCAGTTCATCATACATAGAATCAAATATTCAAGGTTTTGCACAACTAGCAGATAGTATATCATCTAAATTGACTATGGATTATCAATTTGAACAGCAGAGACGTGAAACAATTGATATTATCGCAAAATTCCGCGACTTATCTGCCAGCAGTTTGACAAAATATGCAGGAACATTTTCATTACTTAGCACTGCCATGCCACAATATACAACAGCTGCAACTTGGGAAATGCAACATACTACTGGACATATGGAAAATACACTTCAGGTTAATCTCGGAGATGGAAGACGAAGCAGAATGCATAAAATAACATTACAAGAGATCATCCGTTATCAGGGATCTCTTTCTAATAATAACGCAGCGCTCGTTTTAAAAATGGTATATCCCGAAAAGAACATCGATTTTACTTTCGATATGAAGCACGAAAATACAGATAAATATCTCTCTAATAAATTGGTTGTACAGTATGCACCTAACAAACAGGTAAAAATGGACACAGAATTGAATTTAGAGCCTAATCAGTTTAAAGGAGGTGTCAAGTTACAGTATCCAGGACGAGAATCTAGACTATCAATTAATGCAGTTCGCAATAAAAACGAATATAGAGCAGGAATGATTGCACAATGGCAGCGTGACAGACAATTGAGTGCACAAGCTAATTTCAAGAATATCAAAGAAGGAAACCAAATCAGATATGAGGGTAATGCAGAAGTTTCTCTTTCACGTGGGAAACCTATAGGCACTTCGATTGCACTTGGAATTGTTGATTCTCGGTATTCTTTCTTAGGTAGTGTGTATGTAGGAAAAGAAAAATATTCTATTAATGGTAACTTTGTAAATTCTGGACAGTTTAATAAGAGAATGGATGCATTTATTAATATTCCTGGTGAAACTTATTCTGCCGAAGCCACTTTACAGGAAGAAATGAACAATATTATTGGAAATATCGATTTTAAGAGTAATTCTCGACACGTTATAGGAAGACTAAGAACTACCAATTCAAGAAATGCAAAATCTGGTTCTTTAGAAGTACTTATGGATGCAGAAAGAGATCCCAGGAATAGTTTCGTCATCGAAGGTCAACTGAGTACTGGTAATAAATATCAGGGAACCTTAAATGTCCGTTCTCCAGGTTACAACATCCAAGGTGTAATAGCTAGCACACATCAAGGTAATATTTTGGAAGGAATTTTTAAAACCAATCACCATATAGAACTCGAATGGCAACCTAGACGCAAAGTGACTGCAGATTTGACTGTAGATTCTAATCTCAAGAACAGTAGAAGACAATTATCCGGCACTTTAGCTCTTAACACACCATTTGATCACTTTGAAGATTATTCGTTAAATTTTAATCATAACGATAACGGACAAGAATGGAGAACAGAATCGAATATAAAACTACCTAGAGAAAGAACAATCACAGGATTCACCCAGGGCAGATATTCCAGTGATCGTTATGGACAATCTTTTAATGCTAAACTCAGAATTAACACTCCCTATTCAAATTACGAAAGGATAAATGCAGATGTAAATTATAATACAGCTTCCAATGAATTTAATATTCTTACAAAAACGGAATGGGGATTGGATAAGAATGTTGGTTTTGGTGCATCCACCCGTTACGTACCTAATTCCGATTACCGAGCATCTTTCAACTTCACCTCTCATTACGAACTTGCAAGAATGATATCAAGCAATGTGGCATTTACCAAATCTAATGAAGGATACACAGCCCAAATTGATTCCCAGTGGGACGTGGATCAGAAAGTTACCGTTTTGATTGATGGAAAGCAAAAATATGATGGTTACAAGAGGATATGTGACGTAGTGATGCAGGGAAGCACTCCATTTAGAGGATATGAAAACTTATATTCTAAATTAACATATACGAATGATGGAAACTCGGCCAGCATCGATTCAGAATCAACGTGGGGATATAATAAAATGAGTGGTGGCATCTCAGGTTCCATTAAAAGTAATTCTAATAATAACAATCTGGAAGGAAAGATTTACTTTAATACACCTTTCAAAAATTTCGAGAACTTTCAAGTAACTGCTACTCATTTTAATGAACAGCAAAGGTTTAAGAGCTTTATTGAGATACAACTACCAAGAAATCCCAGAACCATCACTTTAAGAGGTCAAGGTAAATGGTCTTCTATCAATGACGTGGAACTTAATCTATTGATGACAAGCCCCTTCAACAACTTCAAACGCATTTCTGCAGAGATCGTTCATAGAATAAATGGCAATAATTTGAGAACTATAGGCGAAGTTCAATATGATAATTACAAAATGACAGGAGAACTAACAGGAACTCATTCCAGTAGTCGTCGCAGTTATAACACAGAGATATACTTTCAGGGCATCACACCATTCAAAGGTTATGAAGAGATCAAAGCAAGTATTGTAAACAATCGTAGGGAATACAACTTTTTAACAATTCTCCAACTCACTTTTAATCAGGACAATAGTAAATTGCAGAACAAATTGAGAATGGATAATATACTAAACTTTGAAGAAGACCTCCAAATTACATCTCCCTACATTAAGAACATTGTTGTTAACGTTAAACAAGAGTATACAAACGGAAATTTCAAATATATATTGGATGCCAGGCAGGGCAGAGAAAGATTAAGGGTAGAAGGTGAATATATAAATCGTTCTCCTAATTACGGAGCAAACGTAGAACTAAACGTGAAAGCAGCTACTCCCTTCGAAACGCTTCGTTCACTCAACATAGAAGGTACCTACGATAGTAATGGTAGAAGTTACACTCCAAAGATGACAATACAATGGAATGGTCCAAATAAAATTGTGGTCGAAGGCAACCTTCTCAATAATAGATATAAAAGAATGGAACTAAGAGGCAGTTTTACATCTCCTTTCTCAGGTTTTGAATATTTTTCAGTTTCTGGAAATTACGACATTACAACTCAAAAGAAAACAATGGAATTAAATTTACAGTGGGACGTCAGAGAAAACAAACAGATAACATCTAAAGGTTTTGTGTTTGGAGATCAAAATGGAGGACAGTTAGAACTGACTGTAAAAACACCTGAACAAGATTACAGTTTAAACGGTAATTACGTATCAAGCAGTCGCGAAAAATCTGCCAATTTGGAATATCAGTATGGTTGGAGAAAGATTACTCTTAAAACTAAGCATGTGATTTCTAATGATGGCTCTGAAATAGAAGTTATTTTCACAAGTCCCTATAAGTCTGTGGAAAAGTTAATTCTGACAGAAGGCCATGCTTTTGGCGATAATATCATTAACGGACAGACTAGCGTGCAGTTGAATGAAAAGAAAATATTCTTGGGTGCTGAATTTATTAGAGATGGTCCTCGAGGCTCCTTAAGGATCACTTTTAACAGTCCATTCCGCGGATATGAAGTAGTTATGGTTGAAGTGAAAGGAGATTTGTATAGTCAACGAAAGACAATTGATGGTTTCTTTGAATGGGACGTAAACCAAAAATATCAGTTATCTGCTGTATACGAAGATACAACACGAAACATCCTTAATGTCGTTATTCGTACTCCCATTAGAAATTATGAAGAAATTTCGTTCGAAAGTCAAATCCAGACTGATTCCGGAGAACTCAGAGGTCAAATAAACTTTCAGTGCCCTCGCCACAAAATAACTGCTGATGGACTTGTCAGACACAACGGAGTTTACCCCACCGAAATCATCTTCACAGCAGATTCCCCTTTCAGTCCTTTCAGAAATGTGAAATTCACTCAAAGTATCACAAAACAAACAGGACAGTTCGAACTTAACTCTAATTTGGAATGGGAAAACATTAACAAGGTGGATGTTTACATTTCAACTTTAAACAGAAACAATAGATATATGGAAGCCAAAGCGAAAATTAACACTCCTTTTAAACAATTCCCTTCAGCATCAATCGAGGGTAATATCGATAATGGAAATTCAGAATCAATAAATGGAAAGTTAAATGTAATTACACCTTTCAAATCCATTCAGAATTTAGAGCTGAACGGTTCTTATCAGAAATCCGCAAACGGTTTCGATGCTTTAGTAACAGCCAGCAACTCAGACCAAAAATTCAGCATTTCTGGCAGTTACAACAATAATAATTTGAATCCCTTGGAAGTTAAACTAAACATAAATGCTCCTTTTGCTTCATTTCGTACATTCAGTGTAGAGGGAAATTTGAGAAAGGAAGGAACGGCTAATCTTAACGGTGACTTGACAGTTGGCACAGATAGAGAAAAACACTTTGCATCATTCAGATTGAGAAACAATAATGGACAATTAGACGGGCAAGTTAAGTTTGACAGTTCTCATATCTATTGGCAAAGAATGTCATTTGAATATCAAGCTAATTATGCAGATTATAAAAATATGAATGGAAACATTAAAATATTTTTTGGTCACGATTCGATATCATTAGCTGGAAGTTACAGAAGTGGTCGCAGAGATACGGAAGCTGTTCTTAGATTGAAAGCTCCTAGAATTCTTATTTATGATGATGAAATGGTCATGAAAATCAGTTACAATACAAGAAGAAACCGTTATGAGTTAAAAGCATCTATAGAAGAACCTTCAGAAATTCATACACTGGAAGCATTTTACAGTAATGACAACCGCGAAATTACATCAGAATTTAATTTGAAAAGTTCAATGTTGTCTTTCAAATCTTTTAATGCCAGGGGAAAATTTATTAATGGTAATGACAGAAACATGGAAGTTCTCGCTTCAGCATTTACTCCTTATTCCAGTCATTCTCTGGAAGGAATCATAAAGAACTATGACACAGAGAAAGATGCTCAGATTAAATTAACAAGCCCACTTTTCTCATTCAAAACGTTAACATTGACAGGATCCATGAGAGACGATAATTCCAGAAGTATGGAAGGATCTCTCACAATAGCAACTCCTTCTAAAGAGCTCAGAATATCTGGAAACATGAAGAAAATCACATGGAATAACTTCGAAGCTTTTGTTACGATAAACACTCCTTTCGACAGTTTAAGAGTATTGAGAGTTGATAGTAAATTTTTGAATGATAGGAATCAGAACATCGAAGGAAATTTGGAAATTCAGTCGTCGAATGATAACATGAAAAGGTTTGGAATTTCTGGAAAATATCATCATGGCCAAGGAGTAGAAGAACTGTCTGTTAATCTTAGGTTACCCAGTCGCGAATATCCGGCTGTCGGCCTTTTAGGCACTTTACACTATGTACCAGGATCTTTCTCGCCAAGAATCACCATATCACTTCCTGGAAAAAGATATAGTGCTTTTGCTACTTACGAACACAAATACGACGAGACTACTGCCGGTTTGGGTTATGAATGGGAAAGAGAAAAAGTAGAAATAAATGGCCACCTAAAGTTCAATGAAGAAGGAATGAATGCAAAGCTGAGTCTCACCACTCCTTTTAGAGATTACGAAAACCAAGAGATGAGTTTAGTGTATAATAGAGAGAGAAGTCGTCATAACGTTGCCCTCACTTATAAAAATGCCAAAAATGAAGTTGTTAATATCAGAGGTCATCTGGGTTACTACAATAATATGAATTTCAATGTAGAACTGAATGTTGCTACACCTTATAGAGGATTCGAAGATATTGTCTTTCGCATGAGACAAGAAAATCGAAGAAATAGATTTGGAACAAATGTAGACTTCACTTGGTCACGTTATAAAAAGGTAAGAACGTTAATATTTAGTTACTTTTGTTCTTTTTAGAAAATCAACTTTCCTTTTCTATTCAGGTTGCTTTGACATTGGAAAAAGAATACAATAATACTCACAGTTCCGGTTATATTTACGTCACTTCTCCATACGAAATTCTTAGAACCATGAAGATGGATTATTCTATCGAAGATAACTATTACAACAAAATTGGAAATGCACAGTTAGAATATAATAACAAAGCAATGTTTAAGACAGAAGCATCATCCGTTTACGACAGGAATACTCGCAATTACAACAGAAATCTAATGATGAACATCCCTTCTGTACCCCTAACCGTTTCTATCCTCTTCAAACCTCTGACTGCAGGAGCTGAAAGTACAATAAAGACAAATTATCCATCCAGATCTATAAGTCTTCACACTGTATATCAGTTGACGAAAAACCATTTCAATCATGGTGCTGAACTGACTTGGGATGAAAAGATGCGTCGTTCTTTGAGTTACGAAATGAGACTTGCTGATGTTCTTACCGAAAATGATGCTAAAGAATTTTATGGTCGTCTCAACCTGCCCATAAGATCATTCGAAGTACTAGGTAAACATACCAGATTGCCAAACGGTCGAAATGTAGAAATGAATTTATATTGGGATGTAGCAAGAGATCCACAAAAGCACTTGAATCTAAAAATGGAGCATGAAGATCAGAGTAACTGGAAAAACACTGCACATAAGTTAAGAGTTTCTGTCAACCATCCTAGACTGTCCAAGGTAAAATTTTTAAATCTCATTAATTTATTCGTTATAAATTTTTTTATGTGATTATTAAAATATCATTTAAATCATAGGATATTGTGGCAACTGCACAAGTATCGTCATCAAATGCTGAAGCTTTTGGAAAATTGGAACTGGAATACTCCCGTTACCAACAACACAACATGATGTTAGAAGGAAGATTAAGAAACATGGCTAGGGGTAGCAGAGACACTAACTATGTGGCCTACGTCACAGCTCGACATCCTATCAGTAATACAGATTTAAAAATGATGGGAGAAATGGTTAACAACGATGAAGAAGCTGCAGTAAATCTGAGAATAAATTATTTGGACAGACAACAAAGGCAAAGAATAGAAGAACTAAAAGGAAAAATTTCTAAACTCAGGGAACAAATCGATTTAATTGTAAGTATTGTTTTTCACTAAATAATTATACTTGTATGCAGGGACTTTCAGAGAAATTGAGACGCCCGTGGCAATTAATATTTTTGAGGCCTTTCAAAAAAAAAAGACAAAATTGATAAATATGTAGTGGTAAGTGTAAAGAAAAACGAAAACATTGGTAGAGAATTTCAAATTTTGACAAATATTGAAGGTCGAACAGTATAAAAATATACAAATATATTTTTTCTAACATATTAAATTATAAATCGAGGCCCCTAAAATCGTGAGGCCTGGGCAGCTGCTCCTCTGATAGCCACTAGTTGTATGCATGTGCTAATATGATTATTTTTCAAATAATTTAGGCAAAATCTGATAACAACCAGATGAGTCTGACTGGAAGAATGTTCCATATGGATAACGAATACACATTATCTCTTGAAGAAAAAGTAAATGAACGTCCACCTATTCATTCACACGCCAGATTTAGTAAGAGACATATGAATATGGATTTGAATATTACTACACCAGGTTAGCAATCTTTTTGAAGCATTGTAAAACAATGTAATATTTATTTTATTGTGATATTGAAAATTCATAAAAAATAAATTAAATTATAATAGGTCAAGAAAATCTGCACATGAAAGCCGCCATGCCAAATGATGCTGTTCATTTTGAAATTTCTCATACTGAAAATGGAAGGCGCATATCTGACGTACTATTCAATCTAGGTTTAAAAGAATCGCGAATTTTAAAATCAAGACTTACCTGGAGATCACAAATATGGCAAAATATCAAGGTAAGATTAGCTTCTTTGTGGATTGGGCATTTTGTCATCCACTAATTAATATTATTTTTTACTGTAGAACGCAATTTTCGATAAATATAACGAAGTTTCCGATGTCGTTATTGTAAAGAAAGACAAAATTGCAACAGAACTTGCCGACGAACTGTATGCAAAGAAGGAAACTATCAATCAGGCCATTCGACAAGAATTAGGACCGTTTAGAGAAGAAATGTCACGAGATATGGATAGATTACGATACGATTTGGAAGAAGTAAACAATAATCTATATACCATGTACCAAAATGACGAATTTTATATTCAAACTGCTACTGGAAAAGTTGGAACCGTTTACGAAGTAATCAGGTAATTGAAACTAGATTTTAGATATTTACAAAATATTCGGTGGGCAATTTATTTTTCTTTTGGGTATCTAATATATGATCCATCTTGATGAATTTATTAACTAATTTAAGAATGTTTTCGTTCTTTCAGTGATTACACGGATGCAGGAATACAGAAAACAAAACAAGAATTAGAAGAATTGAAAAACTATCTGGCAGAATCATATAAGGAAGCAGTGAAATACGTAAGAAATTACTACAGAAATACACATCGCAAACTTATCCGCATGTACAACCGACTCAACAGGCAAATGTACGAAATGGTAGATTACGTAATGGAAAATATTCAAGAAACTTTACATGATTGGGCTATGATAGCATCTATTCGTCTTTCTCAACTCGCTGTCTACATTATGAATAGTTTACAAGATTTTATCACTAAATATGCACCCTGGATGGAAACTTATTATGAACATTATAAAGATATGATCATTAATGCTTTCAGAAACTTTGTCGGTTAGTATCAGTTTCAGAAATAATTAGTATTGTTGAAATTTTTATTTTTAATAATTTTTTCTTGTATGCAGATGCTTTGTACGAAAACGCTTATTATCAGGCTCTTCAAGAATATTGGATTCGATTGCTTAACACAATCGACGAATTCTTCCAACAACCATTTTCTGAAAGATTTGAGAGAGCTGTCAATTACGTTGGTGATAATTTAATAGACTACTACGAAACGGGAAAACAATTTCATGAAAAATACATAAGAGAATATTATAGACGTATTTACGAACATGTAATTATTTACTACAATCGAATTTATGAACATTAATTATTTACAAACATGCAAATATAATATATTTAATTTTAATTGTTCTTGCAGGGTTCTTACTTATATAGAACTTTACGTTTGGATGTAGTTGTGAATGCTCTAGCAGAGGGTACCTACAAGAAAGCAAAAACTATGTTATATGATACAGCTCGAGGCTTACTAAACGAATACATTAACGTGTTTAAAGGCACTAAATACGTATTTGAACCCGAACACGGTAAAATAGTAATAGAAATTCCACTCCCATCTCCAAAAGGAAGTCTGAAAGAGGCTCTAGATCCCACCACTTATCCAGAATTCCAAAAATTAGCGGAATTTAAAGATACATACTTGTCAAGCGAAGATTATTGCATTTGGGATACATATTATAAGTACAAACATTACTTGGAGCAGAGTCTGAAAGTGCCTCCCTTCGACAGTAATTAAATGTTTTTTTATTTGGAGGTTTCTCATTAAATTTTAATTAATGACATTGTTTTTTTTTATTTGCAGCTTATGCCATGCTAGCCGGAAACCAACACTTTATTACATTCGACAAAACCCATTTCGATTTCTTAGGAGAATGCAGTTACTTGTTGGCTCGCGATTTCGTAGATGGAAACTTTACCGTTATTGTTAACTATGCCCAGGTTGGAAGAGATCCAGCAATAGTCATGAAATCATTAACCATACTATCGAACGACAAGAAAATAGACATCGGTTCCGATTACAAGATAACCGTGGATGACACTAAAGTCGAACTACCTCAACTCCTGGACGACACTTTGATTACAAGAGAAGAAAGTGTTGTGGTGGTAGAAAATGCAAAGGGTCTTCTAGTCCGCTGCAACTTCATCCATAACTTATGTACTGTTCACATTTCTGGTTTCTATTTTGGAAAAACTGCTGGACTTTTTGGTACTTACGACTATGAACCGAAACTTGATATGATGACTCCTGACAGAAGACTTGAAAATAACGTTGAAGCTTTTGCTAACAGTTGGGAAGTAAGTAACACCGCATGCAGAAGATCAAACATGGCTACCATCATAAGCAACGATTACAGAGTTCAAGAAACTTGCAAGAATCTGTTCGATAATAAGGATTCCATCTTTAGACCATGTTACAAACAGGTCAGTTGAATTATTTTGTTTGAATTTATAAAAATAATAATATTATTAATCACAGGTTTACCTTTTCTTAGGTCGATCCAACTAATTTCTACAATATGTGCCTAAGAGATTTAGCAAGATATGCACCCAATATGTTTGAAGAGAAAATCTGCACATCAGCAGCTGCCTATATGACTGAATGTAATATGGCTGGCGTGCCTGTTCGTATGCCTAAATCTTGTGGTAAGTTTCGTTACAATAATTATTTTATCTTAAATACAGTTTCTTCACTGATACTGTTTCTTCACAGTGCGTTGCGAGAAGCATGATGGTAACATCATGAATGAAGGTGATGTCATCAAGATTACAAATTACGAACCAGTTCAATCTGCAGATGTAGTGTTTATCGTGGAAAAGAAACCGTGCAACAAGGACAACGTCAGAATGCTCAGCAAACTAGCACAAGATATAGAAAACAGTCTAACTCAGAAGGAATACAGAAACATCAAATACGCAGTAGTCGGATTTGGAGGACAGAAAATCCAGCAGCCTCACTTGCAAACGAGTGACGGAAAAGAATTTGTTGACGTCAGATCCATCGATTCTGCTTTCAGTTTTCTAGTGAACGATTGGTCGGAAGATGATAAACAAACCAATTCAGTATTCGAAGCTATTCGTTACGCAGCAGCTCTGCCATTCCGCACAGGATCTGCCAAAACCTTTGTCTTACTAAAGTGTTCAAGTTGCAAAGCTGAAGACGTTAAGGTATTATTCATCATAAAACCCGATCGAGATTGCTAATTTAAATTTAATTGCATTTTTAATTTATTTCAGGCTGATTACAGTGAGATGTTAAGGACTCTTCTGGATGGAGACGTAGTTTTGCATCTGCTGATGGAACACGAATTTGAAATGAAGAATAACAAATCCAAAGGAAAACGAATGCTTGGTAAGATGATTTTCATAATTAAATTATCATCATCAGACCAGAAATGTTAATTATTTTTTATACATACAGGAATCGATAAGAAAGTGGCTTACACCTTGAAAGACTGGAAGGATCCCTTACTGAGAGGAGACAGAGATTTGTTGGCTCAACTGAAGATACCAAAAGACTTTTGTGTTCCTCTTGCCTTGGAAGTGAATGGAAGTCTCTTTGACTCACAGATCTTAAGGGAAACAAAACGTAACATGAACAAGAAATTTATTGATGTATTCTCCAGGAGAGTGGCTAAGACAGCGACTCCAAGTGAATGCCAAGTATGTGAATGCATATCTACTGCTGATGGAATAGGCAAAAGTATTTGTCAGAGATGTGTTTCTCCTATCATAGCCGACATGATTTCCGTAAGTAATATTTCTCACAAAATATTAGCATAATAGCGATCTTTCAAATTAAACATTAATTCTGAAAACATTTCGTTATTATTTTCTCATTCTACATTTTATTTTAATTAAAATTAATAATTGAAATTGGAACTTCTCTCTAGTGTTAAGAAAAATTAAACATGATGAAGCACTTGATAGTATTTTTTCCAATCTCAGTTAAAATAATTAATCAAAATTAAACGTGTAGTTTTCATCTATATTAATTCATGTTCATGAGGGAATAATTCACCATTTTATTCCTCATGAACGTCCAAAAGTTACTAGAAATCTTTATAGTTGATAAAATTAAATATAGAAATTACAATTATAAAATTATTTTCATTGTAACAGTAAATTTTTATTTGTAATTGCAATTTTATAATCAGTGAAAATTATTACAATATTCTAATTTGCATTTAAATTAATCGGAAAAAAATTATGATTAATAAATTTCTAATAAATAATTATACAAAAATAATTAAAAATCTTTTTTCTGTTTGATAATTAAATATTCAAATCATAATTCGGTTAATAATTTCATTTGATATTCAAACAGGGGAATTGATATATATCAGGGATGCACAAATTGTTTAAGACCAAGGGCCGCATTGATTCACTGTGGCTTATAGGAGGGCCACCAAATATCATATCATGTTTATTAATTACGTGTTGCAAAGCAACATAATCAAAAGTAAACAAAAAATTTTTAATTGGATGCATAATATTGCATTGATTTTTAACAATTTTTTTTGTGTTAAACGGTAGTGCTATCTTGTGCCCAAGTACAATTTTTTTAAATTACCTATTTCAAACACATAAATATAGTAAAAATAAAAAAAATGTTTATTATTACAAATATTATTATTATTTTTTTCCATATTGTTTAAAAACATTATTATCTAACCATTGTAAAAATAATTTCATATCAAAAAACTATTATTTGAAAATGCATTGTTCAAAACTACAAATAATATTTCGTTGATTGTGTAACTTGTTAAAATAACATATGGTGAGGCGGGCCGCCAACACATCAACGGAGGGCCGCGTTTGTGCATCCCTGATATACTATGCACTACTACTATTAATAGTTCAACGACCTTTGTAATAGTTTTATTCAGATTGATATGCAAAAGTTTCTATTGTTCGTTCAGAAATATTTGGGAGATTAAACATAGAACATTACTGAAAAAATATTCATAATTCATTCAGTTTTATAAATCCATCCTTCTGTTTCTGCTAGAAAAGAAAGTGTTCAAAATTTTTCTACGTTTTTATGGAGAAAAGTCTCTATAGCTACTATGGATTGGGATCTGAAGACCAATCTATGAGATATTAGATTAATAGACTGTGAAAAAAAATAAAATAAAAAAGATTCAAATCAATCAAAAAAAGTTGTATTTTGATATAGGTATTATAAAAATATTAATATGAACAATAGTGTAATAAGTAACGGTACATTAGCACTCCAAAGAATTTTATCATCATTGAGAATTTGCATCTTCAACGAATGAGAAACAATTACTATCGAATATTCAATAGTATTATTAACGATAGAAGGACTGAAGTAGTCTTCAAGTCCTTCTATTGTTATTTTAATATTAAAACAAATTAAGACAAAATATTATTTCAATAAATTCTGAATAATAATAATAATAAATCTGTTGCCAGATTTTCAAGTTATTATTATTTTTTCATAATAATAAACAGAGAATTAATAGACGTTTGTTAATTGCCATTAAACGTCTCAGAATTTTAATAGGAAGAATTAAACGGTATTTGCAACTATGATTAATTTAATGCTTTGACATCACAGGTGATATTCTTTCTATAGGTAAACAAACTGTAATTTTCTGCTACAAAATATACTACTGTACTTGTTTTCGGAGTCTAAACACATCCTATATCAGCGAACTCAAACTCATTCTCTTCAACGATTTTACTTTAAACGTCTTTGATTGATTGGAGGTTGCATTTAAAATTAATGCCACACTGACCGCAATAAAGGGTATAGTGTGTTGCAAAATTAGACAGCTGCCCTATATAGAATTCAACCAGAAAATATAAATTTCTGATTATATAATTGATTTAAAGATTCATTTAATATTACACGTAATTCTATGCATATTTCATTAAAAAAAGCAAAAATTAAATAGGATATCTCTCTTTTTAATCATAAATTTTATTATTACAGTAAGACCCCGTTTAACGCGGGGATATGTTCCAAAAAACACAAGCGCTAAACGAAACAACGTTAAATGAGGTCATCTTAACATGTAAATAAACAGGATAGGTGAAACAGGACAGTGAATAAAA
Organism: Olivierus martensii; assembly: GCA_000484575.1. NCBI lineage: Eukaryota > Metazoa > Arthropoda > Arachnida > Scorpiones > Buthidae > Olivierus > Olivierus martensii. The sequence goes on from AYEL01084261.1 coordinate 33,037, forward strand.
AAATATACGTACCGTATTTTTATTTTATTTCGTAACATGTATTATTATTAATTTACATTAATTATAGACAGTTTTTAATGTCTATAATTAATGTAATATTAATAATATCGATTTATATTCATAAATCATACATGAAAATCAAAAATATTGGAGTACATAATTTATGTTTGTGATGAGAAAGGTTCTTCCTCATTTGACACTTTTGTTTTTCTTTAATTAAAATGTCATCTAACGTCGTTTGCCTTTTCCTCTTTGGTTCAGCAAACAATTGTCGATAGCAAGACATTGCATCCATAACATTTCTTCTTGCCTTTGAACTTCTATCAAAATTTGGATCATTTTGTATAAACTGATATCAAACGCACTGCGAGACAGCATAGGAATCTCAAAGCAACAAATTAGTGCGATTTCGGATTTATATGAGTATAACGGTTTGAAAAACAGCGCCAAAGTAAATTATAAAAAATATAAAATTTGGGTAAAAACCACGTTAATCGGAGCAGCGTTAAGCGGGTCTTACTGTACGATTTATCCATGCAATAATAAAAAAATATTATTTCTTATTGCAGCCTTACAATTCTCCTATTATCTCATCCTACGGTAATTACGATGACGACGAAATATCATCAGACCTCGTTCGTCAATTACAAGATCCATTAAACCAAGAAAAATCAAGATGAAACAGAAATAATATCAAAGTAATAAAGAAAATCATCTGATTAATTTACATATTATTCATTGTTGTACGGTTTATATATTGTATTATTAATAATATTATATTATGTAAAGATTTTTTAAAATAATATTTTCCATTAGGTAACAGTAGACGTTTTATTGCAGCGCCCTTTCAATGCATTCCATTCACAACAGATATTCTAATTTTGACCACTGGTGTTCGTTGTGTTTTTTATGTTGTTGTCATGTTGTCTGTTCGTAACGATATGTTGTATTCGAAACTATTCAAACTGTGATTTGTAAATTGAATTAAATGTTTAATAAAATAATTATGATTTCAATGTATTCTGATGCGAATGTTTATTTAGAATGACAAAAAAAAAAGACATTTAATATACATTGACTGCAAACTTTTTTTTATTCACTGTCATCAATACAATAGATGCTTCACAATAAAAGGTCATCTGACACATGAATTACAAAAATGACTACAAAACAAAGTATAAGACCAACATGGAATAGATTTTTTTTGGTTTGTTTTCTTCCAATAGGCAATCGACAGTAGAGAATATTGATCTGGCCATTTCAGAAAAACTTGCTGATGGGTGTTATTGTTTTTTTTTTTATTTTATTTTATTTTAAAATGAAACATTCAAAGAGAGAGCCTTATAAATTGTACACGAATAATAAATACATGACGTACTAAAACCCTGTTCTGGTCTCCTCCTCGAGAGATTCGGCAGCCGTTTCAGAAAGGAAAAAAAAAATGTATCCCATCAATAAATACTGAGCATTTAAAATACCTGTGGCAGGTTTGTACTTCGAGCTGCTGCAGAACCAATTTTTTTTTTTATGGTAACGTTATATTTCTCCCGTTTATTAACTCGAAATGGAACAATTAATTTTTATTATTATTATTTTTTGTTTCTTCCTCCTCTCGTTTAGATTCGTTATAATGACTATAAAACAAAACAACATTCTCACAAAAGGCACAGAACCAACTTGATCAATTTATAGAAAAAGATTGATCAATATTGCAATAGTTGTACAGTTACCAATAATTTTTTCTTTTGGGACATGGTTTGCATTCACAGACTATATAGAGTCCTATATGTTTCGAATACAAGTATGAGATTATTATTATTTTTTCCCCCTTAAAACAATCATCGAACAAATAACAATATTTAAATGTCAAACGTAACATTGTTTCACTTTTCGTAACTTTCGAATTTGATCTGTATTAAATTTCATTTTTTTTTTTTATTTTCCCATAAAAAGAACGTAAAATCGACATTTAATGGTTTTTATAAAAACTCCTTCGCACGATCCTGAAAGCTAATATACACAGATAAAGAATAATTTATTACAAGAAAATTTGTAAAAAAAAAAAAAATTAATCAAAATCTTCATCATAAGAATTCACTTTCTAATATAAATGACAAGATACACCTGCTAAAAAGATATAAGAAAAAGTTCAATATATAGATCAGGTGTAATAAAAAGTGTTGCTGGTACATCCAAACATTAACAAGCAGGAAGACTGTACAGACTGTGAGAATAGGCAGATAAAATGGCATCACTAAGAATCAACAGATACATCTGTGCTTCAAAAGCAGATAAACTGAATGACAAATTGGATAATACTGAGATATTTTTTTTTTTGTATTTTTCTTTATTGTTTAGGATAAGAAATAGCCAGCGAACATGTCAGATGATCATCCATTGGTGATTTTCGAATGATTAGCCATTCGGTTTCTTGACCAGATATTATAGCAGTTACAAGGCTAAAACTGTTCTTGATCGGTTTGTAACTAGTCTATATATACTGAGCACGAGTCTTCGAAGTGCTGAGGTTAACGCTTGGCTGTTTTCGTTTGTCTTCTGTCCTTTTCTGCCTGATTGCTATATTGAATACCATTAATAAACCAGCCGGAACTTATAATGTAACAAACTTTGTGCTATTTAATGTTGTATAGTTTCTTTCACATATTTTTTGTAACAGTTTTCTTAACAGAATATCACCTCAATATACATTTTATATATATTTTGTATATATATATACTTGTGACAAGATGTATTTGGCTCATAATCCATCATAAAATTTTTCTTAACAGATACAATTTTAATAAGATGTGTAATTCAACATTTCTCTCAACACAATTCTTTAACTGAATCTAACTATTTAGGCTCTTTATTTATTTATTTATTTATTTTTAAATCTTTATTTGACTCCTCATCACTCTGCTACCTAGAGGCACTGTTGGTATTGTTTCCACGATCTGGCTGCAACATCCTTATGAGTTGAACTTTGTTAATGGAATGTTATTAATAGGGATACGATAGCTGCACTTCTTGCAGAGGACTTCAATCACATTTTCCTAAATGCATTTATATATATATATAGATAGATATATACACTGTGTATGTATATATATATAGAACTCTGTAATTAGAGTTTTTATTGGCACCAGGTATTTTTGTGGCCACGAGTGGTCGACAGAAGCTTTTACTAAAGACAGTCGGCTGTGAGATTCCGATGATCTGATGCCCATATATTATCCACGACAGCAAAACGAGATTAGAATTGGAACTGCATATTCGGCATCAGACCCAGGAATCGCCACCCTGGGCATCCACTTGATGATCAAGTAATAAAGGCTGGGAAGACATGTCGGGGTGACGTTTCTTTTTATCTCGATTCACCTGGGCATAGAGGGGTTCGTGATGAGGCTAAAAAACAATAAAAAAAAAAAGGATTTAAAAAATTTGTCTCTGTATAATTTTCTTAAAATCTAAAATTCTAATAAATATTTTTGATATAAAAATTTAATTAATTAATTATTAATTAATGAGTAAAATTACAGATTGCATTTTAATTTAAATAATTTAATAAACTTATCAATAAATTAAAATAATTGCATTTAACAATATATAAAAACTTAAAATTTAATAAAACAAAAGAAGCTTAAATCAAATAAATTTTTAGATACTTGGACAAGCATTATTAGCTTATATTTTCTATTATAATTAATTATGGTGATGATAATTATTATAAATCTAGAATAATTATTCAAATTGAACACTAAAGATATTGATATTTCTGATAAATATTTTAAATTCATTAGCATCTTTCAAAATCAAACTTATTTATTAAAAGGGAAGTGTGGCTTATAAAATCGTTATATGTTGGCAAACTGTCATCTGTGTGTGCCCTTACTAATGACTTTTGAATTAATTAAATTTTCACGAAATTTCCATAAATGTAATCTCCAAGCTACATCATTTTAACTCTCTAGGGATATATTTAGAGAATATCTTGAATTAATGATTTAATTTTATGATATTCAGCAGGAAGATCAATGAAAGTAATTTCAATGACATCAATTAATTTGTTATTTTTAAACATTTAAATATGCCACAAAAAGACAGCACTGTATGGGCAGAAAACACAAATATTGGCAAAAACAAGTTTTTATTGAACTAACTGTATCTACACTTAAACTTTAAACTCTACTTCTGTATCTACTCGTTATTTTTAAACATTTAAATAAGCCACAGAAAGACAGCACTGTATGGGCAGAAAACACAAATATTGGCAAAAATAAGTTTTTATTGAACTAACTGTATCTACACTTAAACTTTAAACTCTACTTCTGTATCTACACTTTCAACTGTAGATACAATCCTCTTCAGCAGTTTTGACAGCACAGCAACATAAAACTATCTTAATAGTTCAAAACTGCTGAAGAGGACTGTATCTACAATTGAAAGCACTCCAGTTTAATAAAAACTTGTTTTTGCCAATATTTATGTGTTTTCTGGCTGTACAGTGCTGTATTTTGCCACTTATTGACCTTTGAAGGGAAGTAGAGAGAAAATTGTTTATATACTATTTAAATATTGTGAATGTTCAAATTTTAAAGGTTTCTCTTTTATAATTGTTTCTAAATAATAGCTAATTGAATTTTACGAAATTCAGCAAGATGATCAAACCATTAAAATCAAATTTGTAGCTTCATCTCTTTAAAATAGTGAATGGCCAAACTTCTGAAGTTTCTTTTAATAACTATGATACTATTTAATATATATTTTTTGATATTCAGTATATAGATTATATCATTGAAAATGATTTTGAAGAATATACACTTTATTTCTGTAATTTTATTCATTTTAAAATAGAGGAGATATTCAGAAGGTTTTAATCTGCACTAAATGCACACTTGTTTACCATATAAAATGATACACAACTTTTATTGATAATTTCTTGGTAATTAACTTCCAAGTCAAAAGTTGTTATCTTTATATGTTGACAAATAATAATATACATATATGGGATTATTTATCTGGAATATTTAAGATCCAAGTTTTCCTAGATAAGAGGTTTTTTTTTTCTGGAATTTGGGGCATCTCATCTAAAATCTACAATATTTAAAAACTACAAAAAATAAGAAAATGTTCTGCATTCAAAATTAAAGTAATTTTGATCAATTAGCACTTTATAGTAGTAGCAGAACATACACATAGCCATGACAAATTCTATCTCACTTATTCTTAATTCCACTGCAATTTAAGTGGCAAAATGACAGCTATAATTGTATATAAATAAATTGAAAAATGTATAATTTACATATACATATAATAATAATTTAATTTATGCTTTAAAATTTTCAAAAAAGTATGAGTTTTTCAATTCCAATTCTAGCCATGCCCAACAATACTAAAGGAGATTACATTTTCTTCATTATGATGATATGTGTTTTAATATGTTTAATACACTTGCTTCATTATGATGATATATGATTTAATATCATTGTAATGAAAAAAATTCAAAAATTTGAATGGAAAATACAGTAACAATATCTGAACAATAGATTTAAAAATATATTTAATGGCATTATATAGCAAAAAATTGATTAGAATGTGTTCAAAATAAAAGTGTAGAATCCCTGCTCAAGATATGACAATAAAGAGAAAGATTATACATTAAATCTTTATATATTAATTTTTACTTTAAATCAGGGATCAGCAACTGGCAGCATGCATGCAGCCCACACATTCATTTTTGGTGGCCCATATAAGGTTGTCCATACTTACATAGCATGTGGCCCTTGTGTTAATTATTTGAATAATGCATTTTATGATATCAATAATAAATAAAAATAATTTTATACTTATACTTTGTTATATCATCATGCAACTTGGTGCAAGTCATCAGGAATGGGGATAACAAAGGCGATCTCACACCTTAGGTCAGCCATTCTCAACCTGCGGCCCAGCAAGCTTTTACATGCAGCCCAGAACGCACAATCTTGAATTTAATGAAAGCATGGAGTTCTTCTCCCCCATGCAAAAAAATTAAATTTTTTTTAAAAATCTGGAAAAATTAGAATTTTTCTAATTTGCTAGGTCCTTCCTGATATGCTCATAAAATTTTTTTATTTGACATAAACTGGTTGCCGACTGCTGATATAGCATGTTGCGGCCCCAGGAAAAAAAGGTTGAGAACCGCTGCCTTAGGTTATAAAGTAGACACTATAATGTATAATATACATTCTAGTGTCTACTTTACACACAAACATGGTGGACAAAGATAATTTGGCTAAGGAAAAACAACCACAAAAATCACATTAAGCAAGGAGACAAACATATTGTGATGAATAAACTATATTATTTTGTTTTTACATGATAATTTTTCATTCAGTTTCATTTTCATGTTTGCTCATAAAATTTTTTTGTGTGACATAAACTGGTTGCCGACTGCTGATATAGCATGTTGCGGCCCACTTAATGTAGCAAACAAATGTATGTGGCCCAGGAAAAAAAGGTTGAGAACCGCTGCCTTAGGTTATAAAGTAGACACTATAATGTATAATATACATTCTAGTGTCTACTTTACACACAAACATGGTGGACAAAGATAATTTGGCTAAGGAAAAACAACCACAAAAATCACATTAAGCAAGGAGACAAACATATTGTGATGAATAAACTATATTATTTTGTTTTTACATGATAATTTTTCATTCAGTTTCATTTTCATGTTTGTTTCATATCTTGTATTTATAAATATTTCTGTATTTTTTAAGACTGATATAATAAAAATTGATGATAAATATTTTTTTACTTATTATTTTCTCTTAATTAAATGTTTGTGGCCCAATTATTAAAAATAAAAATTGAATGGTTGGTTTGTGGCCTGTAAGTCTGAAAGAGTTGCCAACTCCCAGTTTAAATGATTGCTTTAGATAATAGAAATATATCTTAATAGTGAGAAAGCTATAATTTGGTCTATCAAAACATCTGCACTCAATATGATTGCCACGTTGAATCCAAATGTGCAAGATTTCTACACTATTATCAAATCTTGAAACAACTTGTTTTCTGGGCATTCCGGAATGCTCAGAAAACAAGTTGATATTAGATCAATTATTTGGCATCCCTGGAGATGCCAAATAATTGATCTAATATCTGTACAACATTATCATCAAAATGCAAAATTACATTTTTTTAATTTAAATGAATTTGAAAATGCATTATTTTAGTTTTTCATAATTATTAAGTATTAGTTGTATTAAAATATTTTTGATTATACAAATACTGAACTACTATCATTTAATAAATATTTTTACAAAATACATTAATAGTTAAAATATGTCATACTTTGAGAAAATATAAACTATATGTTCAAGTATCTATTAAATAAAGTTATTGTAAATAAACTAACTCCCTAACTCCCTATAATAATCTGTAATTTTATAATACAGATAGTCCTCCATATATAATGAGAGTTCAGTTCGAAATTCAAAATTGTAAGTCAAAGTGTGTGATGTTGGAAATGTTCTAAATTTACCGGTTTCCTATTACCAATATTTATTATGACACTATACATTACCATAATAAATTTATAAAAACAAAACTACAGGAAACAGAAATAAAAACATGATGTTGTCAATGCATCAGATTATTATGGATGGACTTGTATGCATATAAACTGGATTGACCAATCACAGAATTTATTGATTGCATCATTGCTGTAAGTGTGAGGACTATCTGTACTATATATTATTAGTTAAAAATAAATAATTTCACTAATGATTAAATAAAATTTCTAATTTTTAATTTAAGCTACATTTTATACAAGATTTTTCAAAACAGTTGATTAAGCATGTCGAAATAAAATTTTAAATAATTTTAATCATATTTCCAAAATCAATAAATATTTTTTTAGTTATATTTTTTATCTTAATTATTTTCAAACGATTCAATATTTAAAACTTTTTTAAACGTATAAATTTTTATTTAAAAGGAAAAAAAAATTTCTTTCGCATCTTAATAATATATTTTACAAGAGTACAAATATAAATTAGTACTACATCTTTAAAATTTTGAAATATCTTGTACAATTCAACAAAAACTAGACTGTTACTGGCAATAAAATGCATAAATGCAAAATTAATTAACAACAAAAATTAAAATTTAATATTAAAAACAAAAAATTATAAATTAATAAAACATCTCATTTATTTGAAACATAGCTTCATTTTATTTATATATATATTTTTTTTAATTTTGAATTCTTGTTTTAATTAAATGTAATCAAATACAATATTAAATTATAAAAACATACAATTTTCCTGGAGAAAAAATAAACTGAAAACAGTCTAGGGTTTTCATATCTTTAATTTTGAATAATACACTTACATGAACTTATCTATTTATAATCATGAGTCTATCCTATCAAAATATACAGAATAATTCATTTCTGTACTATTGACACCCACCCATCAGGCCATTTGTTGGACTACAGGCTAGAAACCCTGAGGTGGTGGCTAAAACCAGATAAAAATGAGAAGACAAGCATCAAGGAGAGAGAATGCAGAGAAAGAAGAATAAGCAAATAATGTAGATAAAAACTAAGAATATATATTGATAACATTCAGTTACAAACATACTCTAAATTTTTTATATGAAAATATTTTAATATTTATTTAAATTTACAAAACAAAATTACTTTATTGAAAAAAGTGCATTTAATCATTCATGACTACATTACTGTATAATTTTAAAATATTAATAGAAAAAAGTGATCTTAATTTGCATTCCATTATCACAAAAATTATACACACATTATATGTATACATTTTTTTAATCAGAAATTAAAATTTATAGTAATAATAATAATAAATAACTATAATTGGTAAATAGAAGAAAATGTTCATCTGAAATTATATAACAGATTTTTTGGGGTGTTAACAGATGATGCCACTTTCCACTCGGAGTATTAAGTGGCGGAGCGAAACCACAGAGTTCTGTGGGCGAAACAACCCCTTCCTCAGGCTGTCCGTCTCTGCGAAAGAGTCACTCAGATTGTGGAGGACGAGGATTGATGGGCCAGTCTGAACCTCATGATATTTCCAAGGGGTGGGACCCGAGACTCGAAGACGAGTTCTCCAGAGTAGAAGGCTGAAACCTTTTCAACGTGGCCAATCCGGCGACCATATAACTGCTTTATAAGGGTTGATTGAAAAATCATTGGATTAGGCTCAACTCACACGTACCACAACAGAACCACGCTACAACTACAAAACGGTGGTTGCTTGTGGACGGTCGTGAATTATATTAATATAGAAACGCATAATCTAACTCACACAGACCACTAACTAAAGTCGGTTTCAACCGCTGTCGCAACTTGTGGCCGATACCATCCACAAAATTGTGGTCGTCAGTGGTGGCGCTTAGTCGACCACTTCCCGAGCACTTCCACTACACATTGTGGTCGATACGGACTTCAACCAACCACAGCTTGCGGTTCGCGAGTGGCTGATTTCGACTACAACTGAAGTCGGCTTCAACCGCTGTCGCTACTTGTGGCGTGGTTCTGTTGTGATTGGATAGCGGTCGCGATAGAAACTACGGCGCTGCTGTGCACGTGTAGAGTCTACTTCAAATAATAGCACTGGGTCGTGAAACGGCTGTAATAATGTGTTAGCCATGCAGGGAGACTGTTTTAAGTATAGAGATCATAATGAATTCGTCCAGAGATGCTCAACGACCCATTATTCAGTTATTGAGTGCTTGGGTCGGACCAGTGGATATTCTTGAACGCATGAGGAGTATGTATGGTACAGAATGTTTTCTGCGTTCAACAGCAGTTGACTGGTGTAAGAGATTCTTTCCAGTGGCGTGATTCTTCTCCATGATAATACCAGGCTTCATTCGACAAGGGCCACATGCAATTTAGCAAATAGCACATACTTAAGTGCATATAGTGATATCACATATTGTTGAGTAGTTGTAACCTTCAACCATTACTAGAATTATTATTTCCGAATTTTTTAATAGTGTTCTAACCTTTAGCCTTCTCTGAAATTTCAGAATTCATCTGTATCCTCGAGTTATATGATCTGTATATAGATTCGAACAAATAACTGAAAAAACAAATAGGTATTTTTATTATTTCAAATATATTCCCGACCGTAATTTTGACATTCGTCATATTTTATGCTGAGATTTTTGCTGTTTATCTTTTTTTTTTTATTTTTGCATATTTTACGCCCCCTTTCCAATCAGGGAGATTACTAAGGCTTTTTGCATATTTTACGCCCCCTTTCCAATCAGGAAGATTACTAAGGGATGGGGCCAGTTCCAACCATGGGCTGCATCCACACCCGTGGAGGGGGTGGGCCAGATCCAACCACGGGATGCACCCACACCCGTGAAGGGAGGCCGGATGGTGAAGGACGGCGATCACCGGGCCGGGCTCAGCACCCCGAAAAAAATCCGGGACCAGACCCGGGACGCGAACCCAGGTCAGCGTGGTACGCCAACGCGTTACCACTCGGCCATCCGGCCGCTTGCTGTTTATCTGAAAATGATGCCTTTTTTGTATGTAATTTATATAGATCTATGGCTTTCCATCTGATGGATACTAAATGGCGGAATATTCCAGTGCCCAACACGGGCCACCAACATCCTTGGTAGGGTCAGTTGTTAAGTGAATCTCCGAAAAAATATGGAACAATTAATCACATTGCCGTCCACTCAATGAAGTTGAGTCTATATAAAACGTCCTTGCGTCTGCCCAATTAGGACTAACAGCTTTCATAGATAGATAACCATACCTGCAGTCAACAGGCCATTTAAATTCAATTCCTAATTCAAATTAAAATTTAACTTCATAATCCTAATATAGATAATTTGTAATTATTATTGGTATGTTGCTAAAATACTGTGTTTCTAAATATGGTGAGCATTTATAGCTAAAGAATGAAGAATAATTTAAAAGAAGTGGTGTTATATAGCATGCAATCTTTTCCAATGCTTAGAAAAATCAAAAATTGTTACGGTCACAAAATTATACATATATTACTATGATTTGGACAATTGTTTTTCGGGTAAAGTAAGTGATCTAAATCAGCGTTTCCCAAACTATGTTCTGCAGAAGGTCAATAAGTGTTCCGTAAAAAATTATGATTATTAATATAAGCCTCATATGATTTTTAGGCCGCGGCCAGATACAGTTTATCCCTCGTGAGATATGGCGGCTTAATATATCTAACCTAACCTCGTATAATTTTAAATGCTATGCCAAGTTGAAACTGGAGTCACTAGTTTATTTTACTATTTTCATGTGTTTTATTTTACATAATTACAATTTGATGACAAATGTTTATTTTGTTTTCTTAACTCATATATTTACTTGCCTAATTTATTTCTTATCAATATATATCTATGCTATAAAATAACCAAGGTGTTCCATAAAAATTTCAGGATTTGTGAAGTATTCCATCATTGAAAAAGTTTGGGAAACGTTGATCTAAATAATGTCTTTGCCCATTTTGTACGCCACTATAAGTGTAGATTAGCTTTACCATATTTCTTTATTTTGTGGCTAGCATGTTTGTTAAGATGATGTAGTGTGCCATAATCACCTTGAATGAGTTTGACTCCCTAGATGTTTTCATGGAAGTCCTTACTATCATGCTACATTGTGTGCACACCACTAGAGTGACTGCTCCTATGTCTCACTATATATGGGTACGTTCCTAAACTCAACGGTTTATAAACCGCTTTAGGCAAACGTTCCAAAACTGCCGTTGAAGATAAAACGTTTTAAACCGGTTCGTGCATCGGATTCATCGAAGTTTTTCTTCGGTGAATGAAGCTAGGGGACTATTTAAAATGGCGTCAGCAAAGTTTTTAATTAAAGAAACGTTTATATTTTTTATATAAAGTGGCCTGCACATAATAAATAATTTATTTTTTATATATAAAATATTTACAGTGTATCTATAATTAAAATTTATATTAAATATGATTTTTCACGTTGTGAATTAAACGTGATGTATTAACTGATATGCAGATTTTACATTAAATTTTTATTAAGTATACCATTTTAAGAAAAATAAAAAACAAGATAGATATCTTGTTTTTTATTTACACTGATGATCTTGAAAGACGAAAATGTTCTTTGCAGGATATATCAGTATAGTGATGAATGATATAATTTAAATTTAAAAAATTATTTTAATTTTTTT
>AYEL01084262.1:0-42033 GCA_000484575.1 Olivierus martensii
TTTTTTTTTATTTTCATATAATGCTTATAAGTGAATAATCTTGTCATCATCTTTCTTATAAAAAAGCTAGAGCAGTATTTAGTTCGGTAAGTAGTATAGAAGCTATAGAATAGACTTTTGACGTCATTTTTTCAACGAATTCAACAAACTGTTCCAAAACGAGGTAAAACGTCGACTTTTATCGTTGCAAGCGCTATAAGCAAAACGTTGAGTTTAGGAACGTAGCCTATCACTAGAGTGACTGCACGAGAGACGAGTATAGCTGACCCAGTCAAAACCAGATCGCCTGCAACTACGTTGTAGGAAGCATGTCCGCTGAGCCGGTAATCGAATACATTTCTTCCTATTTGTAGTGTTTTTTCCTGTTTTTTAGTGTTATTGGTGTATATTGTTTAGTATATGGATGTAAAAATGAGCAAATACGAGGTGAAGAAAGTAGGAAATATATTTGGCAAGATTCTAGTTTCACTGCTTTAAAATAAGAAATTGATGTTGTTATATTCACAACAACTGTATCGATTTAATAGTGATTACAGATATGTAATAATTTCAGATTGAAGCAAGTTCTAAGTTTAAACATTAGAAATACAGGTAGGCCTCGATTAGTGCGAATAATTGGTTCCACGAATTTCTCGCACTATTCGAAGTATTAACTCTATGTAAAATATGGTAATTGGTTCTTGCTTTGTGAGATTCCGGCCATTAGCCAAATAAATTTTTTTACTTTTACCAAAATTGTTGATGATTATGAATAATAACCAACGATTATGCATAATCACTGGATTAATCACTTTTACTGTAGTATATATATATATAAATTTTCATATAAATTATATAAATATTGATTAATATAATTTTGTGACATCCTTGGTAGGAAGAGAGAAATGAAAATGCTACTGTCGCAAACATATAGAAGCAATTAACATGCAGTTTAAAAAATAAAAACTAAACACTATTTTTTAGCATATACATACAAATAATATTTTATTTTCTCCAGCATTCCATCTCAAATATTTCAAAATGCAAATGCATAAAATGACAAAGCTGAATACCTTATAAAGAGCATTCAGTTATTTTTTTAAAAATAATTTTTAACAATTGTTAACAGTCTCGATTTTAAATAATATATTATAATAAAATATATAGTATATATTCTACCAGAAAATAATAAACATAATAATTTTTCTATATTAAATTATTTAATTTAAGAAAGTTTGAATAATATCGAAAAATATTAACGAAAAATTATTAATAACAGATTTTAGAGTGATATTTTGCTTAATATAAAAACTGAATTAAACAAAAGCATAAAAATCTATATATATTAATAATATGAATCTTTAAAACTTTGAAACAAGAGAATATATGCAAATATTTAAAAAAATTGCTTAATTTTTATAAATCATGGTTCATATTCACGAGTAACTTTTTAATCTATAAATCTATGTTTAATGTTAGTACTCCCTGATGATTTATTTGCCCAATAAATATTTCAAAAGATTCTGCTGATATGCATGTGAAACTGTCATAAAAGAGCTATCAACAAAGCTTACATAAACAGTAATAAATACACTAGATAAACTTTTACATATTTATGTAATAAAAATTTAATTATTTAGAAAGCATCATCTAAAATTTTCAACTGCTGGAGAAAATAAGTAAAATAATGAATTTAGAATTCATTAATATAAAACTATAGCTTATCTATTTCATAATTAATTTTCTGAGATAAGGAATAATGCAAATTAAATATAATTAACAAAATAAATTATTCTGTAACCAGTAATTAAAACAGAATATGGAAGATTCATAGCCACAACTTCAGGAATATTGAATTTCCACCCACTAAAAGTTGAAATAAAAATAATAACACACACATTATTTACTCTTACCAAAAACTATTTTTGAATTTAATAGTGACCCAAAATCATATAACAAGAAAAAGAGAGAAGAATTATTTAACTATTTTATCAAAATTGCATTTATCAATTGATCTAATTACAAGCAGAGTGTTTAAGAATATAGTATTTTAATAACTAGCAGAACAGAAAAGTAAATTTTGAAGCTTAAGTTTCTAATAATAGCACAAATAATAAACATAAATGAGACAGAACAGCATTCACTGATTTTTATTGTTACACAGCACTGTCATTTACATGCAAAAATTTTCAACATTCGATTTTTATGACAATTAAATCATGCTTAACTTTTTACAACAAAGATGCCACAAAGTTGATAGTGCTGTTTCTGTTTATCTACATTTTTATTTTTTTAATAAAAAATATTTTATAAAAGTTATTAAAATAATTAAATAATTTAATTTAAAATTTTATAAATTTACTAAATTTAAAGCAATCTACAAAAGTTTAATTTCCAAACAAAAATCAGATAGTAAATACTTACCAATGTAGGAGGAAAAATTGGAACACCACCAACAGGTGGTTTAATAGTTTGAGATTGTAACTGAGGTTGTGTCTGTGGTTGCTGTTGTGGCTGAGGTTGTGTTGGCTGCAGCTGTGGTTGTGTTTGAGACTGTGGTGGTTCTGGCATGTGAGCAAGATCATTCATAGCAAGTTCTTCAGACTATAACAAAACATATGTATAATTTAATTATTGTATTTATTATATTATTGTAATTATTGTATAGACCAGGGGTCGGCAACGGGGTGGCCGCAAAGCAATTTTTAAGTGCCCACCATTCAAATATCCGAAATCTAAATTTTATATATTTGAACAACAAATACTCATAGCTGTAATGAATAATTTTAGTAAAAATTCTTTACAATTGCACACTTTGATTTTATTTTTGCCATTTAGTGATATCTATATAATACTAGATGAATCAATTTTCGAGTCCTAGACACATCTTATGCCGCATATAGTGAACTATTTTCTGTCCCCATTATCCTCGTATACTCTATCCAGCCACTGCATGCTACGGTACCCGCTGAAATTCCCATGAGGCCTGCCGAACTCCGGCATTTCTGAAATATGCCCTCCTATTAAAAAAGGTTGCCAATCCCTGGTATAGACAGTGAAACCTCAAATATCCAACTGTTGATTAATTTACTTTCACTTTAATAATCATTGAATGTTTGATTGGATATATTTGATTTTATCTGACTAAGATTAACCCACACATTCATACCATTCATTTAGGTTTGAATGATTCAATTTTTACCAGTTTTATCATTTATGAGCAATAGGGAGTATCTCCCAATTACATAAGGTAGTGCATTACTATCATAAATCAATTAAATTTCTAATAAATTGGAATATCAGAAAGTAGGTCTTGAAAATTATTCTAGAAGAAACAATGATACCTCAGAAATACTAATTTTTATATTGATTAATTCCCTTGATACTCGACTAGAAAAAGATTTATAATCTATCCAAACCTAGATATCCCATTATTATTGTTTTTTAGTTTTATCAATTTGCCATTCTTCTATGTAGGTTAGATAATCAAGGTTTTACTATACATACTATATATAAGCAGTTCCCAACTTTATTTTAATGCGAACCCTTTACGACTTTGTAGCAAATGGGGCTCTGGGATTGGATAGACATCACTGCTATTTACCATTCAAAAAGAAACTATAGCAGCCTAGCAACAGCAGGTATATATAAGGCGACTTCAGTTATTTGTTGAGTGAAACACTTTTTACACCAAACACACTCAGAGCATTCAGATATTAGACTTTAAATTATGAGTGTGGAAATATTTCTTTGTATAAAATTAGTGAATTTTACACAGAACCCCAAAGGAACACCAGTTGGGAACCGCTGCTATATATTAATGAAAATTAGATACAGAAATCCGTAATCAAAGAACAATTCAAACTAACTAAATTCTCTCCAATAGAATAATTTAGAATTAAATTGTAATTTTAATATTTAATTCTTTTATATATACTATTTAATATCGTAGGAAAAAACAATTTCTAACACTCAATAATTATTATTTATATGTAAATTAATCTACATCTAAAATAATATGAAGTATTATAATTATTCAAAATGCATTTTTATAGTGGAGTAACAATTTAAATTCTTTATCAATTAAATTTATTTGAGCACATCATTCCAGATTATTCAGCTAAACTTCTTTACCACTATTCTTAAATAGATTTTTTTGGAAGTAACCTTATCTAAAAAGCTGAGCCATTTAATTGTTTATAGAAAATCTAGTTTTATTTTTAAAAATGCAATTATTATTTTATGAATTAAACTGATAATAAAAAAATACATTTTTAGCTCTATTCATATAAGCAGAAAATATTAATTTACAATGGCTGATGATGACTTTGAAAAAAGCTTGAAAATTTTACTAAATTAAAGGATGCTTTCAAATGCTTACCTGTTCATACTTGCTGCTTTTATTGATATTTTTAGGTATTTTATACAAAAATAGTCTTATGTTTTCACTTTATCCATTTGAGTATGTACAAAATTTCAATAATGAAACATGGCATAGATTTAAATCTTACAACATTTCTTATTAACCAAGATAACATGATTATTAATTTTGTGGTTTCTATATGATCCCATTATAAGATGATAGCTGTTCAAAACATTAAAATGTCAATATCTTTCAAACTGTTTGTCACACACAAATGATATTATATTCATTTAAAAGACTTTTTATAAAAAGCTATAGCATTAATTATTTCCAATGAAAGCTTATAATTTTAAAATATGATTATAGAAACATGCATAATATTTTTAAAACTACAGGAATCAAAATTGGTATATGCATATATTAACTGATAAGGTATCGAGTTTGAAGAAAGACAATTATGATTCTCAAAAAACTGGAACACTTCTGTAAGAAATTTATATATATTAAACTGTTTTGAAAAATTTTATTTTTAACTATTTTTTTTTGTTTTTATAAATTTGGTATACAATCATCATGAAAAATATTTACAATTTTTGATATTTTCAAAAGGCCCGTGAAATTCTTCCTTTTATTTTTTATTTCTAATTTTAATCAATTGCTATTTTAAAACTACACATTTTACCAATACTGATTCAAAATTAGAATATTTTTTTCATCTTATAAGAATTTTTGCAATCCAAGAAAAAGAAGCAACAAAATTGGGAAATTAACAAGTAAATTATTTAATTTACTTATCTATCATACAGTAGAATCTCAGTTTAATGGAATAATGGGGGAAGGGATGTCCAATAATGGCGAATTCATTAAAGTGACTGTTTTAAAAATACATTGTAGTAAATTACATCTTTTGCTAATTTAACATTTATATAAATATACAGTGAAACCTATTAAAATGACCACCTGGTTAAAGCGACCAAATTTCAAAAGCTCATTTGCTTCCTATAGGATGTAATGCTATTTTTGTTCTGCATATGATCACCTGTCTAATGGGTATATTGACAACTCACTTAGTTTTAAGAAATTTTAACTTGCTAAAGTGACCAAGAAGATTAATTTCATGGAGTAATTACTGTATTTTCTTTAGAATTTTTTCCATTAGATAAAATTCTAAGAATTAGTATTCCATTAAAATTTTTCTGTAATGATAAAATAGTCTGTTAAACTAGTATATTAAAAAGTAAATATTATAATACTATTGTATATGTACTTTTATGCAGTATTTTAATTTGGCTATGTTAAATGCACATATACAGGTTAATATTAATTGTAATACAATATATGCTTGCTATAAGACTTTTATCATCAGAAGGTGATATGTGCCATATGTTGTCATTACTGATTGATGATTTTAATTAATATAAATTTGCAGTTTGGATTAATCTATTCTTTTCTTTTAGGGGAAGAAGGAGGGTCATTGTCCTGTACAGTGACTACTTGTGAAAAGTGACCAGTTATATTGGTCCCAAAGGTGGTCACCTTAACAGGTTTCACTGTATATTGTTAATTTAGCAAAAAAAAGCAAAAAATGTGATTTAAGAATGCAAAATGCAAGTATGATACAACAGAAAATATTGAAAGTACTATTAATACTGTGGAAACAAATAATATGCTTTCATACTGTAAAATAATTTTAAAACGTTTAAATAATAAAAAAAAAATTAAAGTATTTTTTCTTTTTTGAAGGATTGTTGATGTTAATAACTTGTATATCTGAAAGAGAGAGATGTAATCTTAAAAGAAATATGGGTATCGGTATTACATTTATATTTTTCTATTGATAAAATACAATTATCTAAATACAAGGGCGATTCAATAAGTAAGTTACAAATCGTGACTGAAAAGAAATGAATGGAGGATGTAGTCTTAAAAGAAATATGGGTATTGGTATTACATTTATATTTTTCTATTGATAAAATACAATTATCTAAATATAAGGGCGATTCAATAAGTAAGTTACAAATTGTGACTAAAAAGAAATGAATGGAGATAATGACATACAAACAACATTTATTTTTCAACATAATCTCCATACAAATTTAAGCACTTGTCCCGCCGTTTCACAAGTCCCTGGAAACCTGTGGCGTAAAATTCTTTTGGTTGCTGTTGGAACCATGCGCGCACTGCTCTTTCAACCGCTTCATAGCCAGGAAAGTGTTCTCCTGAAAGATGATGTTTCAAAGGGCCAAACAAGTGGAAATCGCTCCTGCTTCATTGCCAGGAAAGCATTCTCCTGAAAGATGATGTTTCAAAGGGCCAAACAAGTGGAAATCGCCGGAGTGAGGACTGGGCTGTAAGGGGGATGTTGGAGGACCTCCCACTTGGATGACCTCAGCGTCGCTGTGGTCTGATTGGCACTATGATCGATACTTGTCCGCCCTTCCGAAAACTTCTGCACCCAATTATGGATTGCAATACTTGTCCGCCCTTCTGAGAACTTCTGCACCCAATTATGGATTGCCTGACGTGACAGGTAATGTTCACTCATACACGGGCAGCATTTCCTTGTGGATATCCTCTGCTTCCATATGTTTTGCCCACAAAAAACGCACAACGGCACGCTGTTCTATCGTCGGCACACTGTTCTATTGTGGTACATGTATTCAGGGGCGCCGCCATTTTGTACAGTTATGCGCAGAACGATCATTGTGCGTCAAAATAAAACTAGATAGTGCTGCCATCTAGCGGTGACAGTTTCCCGCACTTAATTAAAAAATGAAGGTCGCAACTTCGATTTGTACATTTTGTACAGTCATGCGCAGAACGATCGTTGTGCGTCAAAATAAAACTAGATAGTGCTGCTATCTAGCGGTGACAGTTTCCCGCACTTAATTAAAAACGAAGCTCGCAACTTCGATTTGTAACTTACTTATTGAATTACCCTCGTATATTCATAATGCAACTTCGATTTGTAACTTACTTATTGAATTGTGCATCTTGTAAATGCACATGAATCACTAAACCATTCCAACCTGCCAAACCTAACTTCCATAGGATAACATTGTATTCCTCTTGTATAACAAACTGCTGCATATTATGACTAAATTTTGTACGATAACATTGATATTTCTTCTATATATCAAAATGTTGAATGTTATTGAATCAACTATATCTACTATATCATCAACTATTCTTGGAAGGAATTTCAAATATTTATTGAAATCAAATAAAATTTATAACACTATATCATCAACTATTCTTGGAAGGAATTTCAAATATTTATTGAAATCAAATAAAAATTTTATCCAAATATTTTGTTCATTAAATCTGAAATCTGTTAAACCAAAGGTCTACTGAACTTGGAAAAACTTGGAACTTGGAATAGAAAACTATAACAATAGTGAAATTAAACTGATAATTATTCATTTGCATATACTCCTACTCAAAAATTTTATCCTTTCCGTAAAACAAGTCTTATCGATTATAATGTAAATCAGGGCTTTGATAGCATTCAAAATATGGCTCATTTATGTCTTGGTAGTTTGGATCTTTATAATTCCCAATAATTTTTTATAAAATCTGATTAAAACCTACTCATGGTTCTTTTTTCCATGCTCATGTTTCTATTGAGAAATGAGCAATGTTTTTATTGAGAAATGTTGAAAAAAACTCATGAATTATTCAATAATGATATATTTCCTGTGAGGACCAAAAACATTCATTCTTTCTAAAAGTGCTGGACTTTAGAAGTCATATATAATAGGAATACTTGAAACATGATACTTTGATATAAATGCTTTATCAATCCCAGTTTTATGTGTAGTTTGTGTAAAGTTATTTCAAAATAGACAAACCAAATTTTAAATATTAAATATTTAAAATTTGATATTTTTATAACCCTCATGTTAAATAAACTCTGCTTAGTCATTCCTTTTTTATCTAATGGTGTGATCATTCTTTACTATCCCATTCTCATAAAAATGAGAACTTTGTGTTACCTGATTACTGACCAATAATCAAGTAACATGAAATTAAGAAATTATAGATAATAGTTATAAAAATATTATGCATAATATAGAGATTAAATTTCAATGACAATTATTCACCCATATAAATTGAATATTAAAACTTTGTGAAAATTTGATACATGAATTATTTATATTATATTAAAAGAGTGATTTGTTTATCTGCTGATTGTGCTTTGTGGAGTAATGAACTTTATATGTTGTATATATAATGAAACATTTTAGCTGTTCCTTAGTAACTTTTCTATTCAGACTCCATAAATGTTGATTTTTCTATATCATGTATCAAATTTTTAATTTATACATAGTATAAATTAAGCAGTTTTTTAATTTATGTGAAGTTGATACATGATTTAGAAAAATCAACATTTATGGAGTCTGAATAGAAAAGTTACTAAAGAACAGCTAAAATGTTTCAGTCAACAAAATCATCACAATCCTGTGTTATTCATATATAACAGATGCGATAGAAAAGAATAATACAGTTTTTATATGCAGTAAGATTCATTTTAAAAAATTTATTTTTTTTTATCAGAACTATGTAAATAATTTGCACAAAGAATGAATTATCTGATAATTATTCCAATTATGTAATGCCATCCGGACCAAAATTATCAAACTGTTTAAAATTACAATTTTAAAAAAATGTATTATCTTATTAAATTTAAAATGATTGATGATATAAAAAAATGTTAGAAATACTATAATTCAACATATAACAATAGTTCAGTTAGAAATACTATACTTTAACAGTCCAACATATAAATACAACATTATAGGTGTATATTGAATGATAGAAATAATCATTTCAGAGAGGCTAAATTTGGAAAATAAACATCAATGCTGAAATAAGCTTACTAAAAGCAGCATTTGTAAAAACATCAGCTTAGTACAGGAATTCTCTTGGATTTTTGTGGGTGCACAATGCAACCACACTGATCTTTTCCTTAAATTGTGATAAAACTGTCAGGTGCTAGTGGGTATGCTTGTTATTTAAATACCATACTGAGTTTAATTTTTGGTGTCATATCTTCAAATTTTTTCAGGAGGGATTTGGACTATTGAAATTGATTATTCAATCTTCTGGTTGACCATTCATGAATAGTGATCCATCCTCGGTGGATCTGAAGTGGCCACTGTACTATGATATTCAGTGACATGATTGAACTAATTTAATCTAACTTTAATATGAAAAATTCATTATTTGGTTTTTATAGTTCATATATTTTTATTCAATCATCCATTTTTTTTATTAGGAAAATTATTTTTTCAGTTAATTGAATAAGTTTTTCTTATTTGGAATTGTATAAGTATAGATGGTTCCTGTTAATTTATCATAAACAGGATAATTCTATAAGTACAATAATTTAATACATCCATCATTTCACACAAAAATATTTTTTTTTTGAATAGTTATGTCTCCACTTAACAAAAATATTTTTTGTGGCTGCACTAAAATCATCTGGTGGCTGCATTTGAAAATACCTAACTTAATAATTCAGCATATGATTACAATAATAATATATAGAATGATATTATCAAATTTTTTTGTTACCATTAATCATGTATTATATATAGACAAAATAAAATCTAGAAGACAAAATATTCTGACAAAATTGTTCACAAGATATATAATATAGTGAGGTAATCAGATGATAATATAATTATTATTATTGAATCTATTAGGTATATTTTTAACAACATCATTAAATGATATTAAAAATATCATTTAAAAATTGTTTAACATTTCTAAAACTAATCTAAATCTTTTTCAAAATTCATATCAAAAATATATTTCAAAAATACCATATTAGAAATATTTAATAAGATAATTGCATTAAAATCAGCAAATTTTATGTTATTAAATAATAAATTGAATATATGAATGGTTCTTGACATACTGTGGGTTCCATTGTGACGATCAAGTCATAAATTGGAAACACGATATGTGAATATACCCACTAGTTCAGGAGAAAAAATTTATTTCAGAAATGCTTTCAATCTAATCATGAGATCTTTCTCAGCTACACTACTGACATAAAGAAAGGTTTGCATATATAATGGCAGGAACTCAAGATATAACATCATGAATAAATTGAAAATGTTTCTGATATAAATTTTTTATTCTGATTAGTGCTGTTTGTTTTATACATATTTACATCAGGAAATAAAGAATGAATGAATAACTCATTACTATTATTTATTATAGAACAATATACAGTCATAGTAATCTTAAAACATAAAACCAAATGAACCAGACACAAAATGGATATTGTAAATATACTGTATAAAGGTATAATCATGCATGTGAACTGCATCGACCATGCAGAACTTAAAAATATATCATAGTTGTATGAGTTAATATAAGTCAAGGATCATTGACTATCCATATGCAAAGTATTTTTGAAATATATATCTTTAAATATGTCTTTTGTAATAAGAAATAATATAATAATTATTATTACTTATTATAAAAGATATTATTTGCTATTAGTAAATTTATTTGATACTTACCCGACTATACGGAACCTGTCCTGTAAATAAATATATAAAATATTAATTTTAATTTCACAAAGAGTATGGAAATTTTAGAAATTATAATTCTATAGCAATTTTATATAAAAATGAAAGATACAAAATTATTACAGTAAGGTTGTTAATATCAAATATTTTATACATCAAAGGACAATTTTCAATAAATGAATTTTAATCATTTATATTTGTAAATATTCAAAAAAATTTAAGAATAAAATCACCTGGAGCAACAGTATTCAATTCCCTTCCTCTAGACAATGTTCTATCTTCATAATTTGTTCCACCTTGAGTACTAATAGGTCGGCTTAATGTGTTATTGGCACTTGCAGGAGGAGAAGCTGTGATTCGAGCAATCATTGTTCTAGTAATAAAATGGCCTTCTTTCCATCCTGCTTTTTTGTAAACTTCTCTAAGTTCTTGATGCTGCCACATATTAAAAAGAAGCTGAAAAAAATAATATAATAATTATTTAGAAATAATTGTATCACCAAAATTAATAGCATTATTTTTTTATTTTATTAACTGCATTCTCAATTTGTTTATTTTCAAAATAATTGTATCCCCAAAATTAATAGCATTATTTTTTTATTTTATTAACTGCATTCTCAATTTGTTTATTTTCCCATGCTCAAATAATAATTCTATCATTTAAAACTAAAGTAAATAAAAAGTATAAAATTTCAAAATAAAATAGATTAGTGTATACACAATCTTTACAGAAAAGGATATAAAATAGTATTTTCATCATACATTTATTAGCACTTTAATCATGCATTTGATAGAAAGTTTTTCAACAAAACCAAATATAATTTGAATAAATATTTGCACAATGAATTTTCAATATAAATTGTATTTGTAGATTTTAGAAATATTGCAATTATATCTATTGATGATTTTAATATTCGTTTTTATTATCAATCTATTTCAACTGAAGTCAAAAGTTTTAATTTTTTGAAAAATTTCTTTGTATGATACAAATAAAAATTTATCATCTATATAATAAAAAAGAAAATGCACACAAATAATAAACAAAGCATCATGGCATATTATAAAACATCAAACAAAATAGTAATCCCCATATAATTATAATTAACATTTTTTTAATATTGTGAATATATTAATGTTATTCTGTATTTCTTGTTAATAATTATTTTTCATCAATATTCAAAAAATTCTTTCTTCAAATTCTTCCTATTACTATAAAACAGATATACACAAAGCTCTAACAAGTTTCTTGTTTGGAGCTTTGTGTGTTTTTGTTTATCTTTCCTTTCTTAAAAAAAAAAATATATATTTTCCATGATTTTATTTAGACTTAAGTTTTTACTAAAATTAACATTTATTATGTTTAATTTATTCACTACATCCTCTAATTCTTTATTTTCCTATGTTCAAATAATAATTTATCTATGAGGGGAAGTCTAAAAGTTCTTACTAACATCATGTTGTACTTGTGCTGTAGATCTGTAACTGTAAGCAATGATAGGTTACTGTTTTACTAATATGTATACGTTTTTGTTTTGACAGGTCCTGTTCAACTAGAGTTAAAAGCATGACAATAGGTGTCATGCTGAACAAAACTGAGTATTGAGCCATGATACAGTTTCTTATAAACTATCCACAAAGAGATGTCAGCTGTGTATTGTGAGGAATATCCATCATATAAGACCAGTTTTCATTATATCAAAATGATGAAAACTGGAATTCAAATGTGGTCACACCAACCTACAGAATGATTCAAGAGAAGACATCCAGCAAAGTTATGTTGTTGACATTTTGGGACAGCAACAGTATTATATTGACAGATTACTTACAAAAAGGTCAACAATAATGGGCATACTACAGGAATTACAAAAAAAAATCATTATCAAGGAAAAAGACATGATTTATTGTCAAAAGATGTGTTGCTGTTAATTGATAATGCACCTACACACAAACTGCAGAAACAGTCATTGCACTGCACAATGCTTCATAGCTGTCATTGCAGAAACAGTCATGGTTATGAAACATTACCTCATTCTCTGTATTCTCCTCATCTGGCATTTTCAGATTTCTTCCTGTTTCGAAATATGAAAAAACATTTACAGAGAAGAAGTTTCTTCAATGATGAAGAGATCGTTACTGCTGTGGAGTTGCCTCCAAATCTGCCAACTGCTACAAAGATGGAATTAAACAACTATTTCACAGATGTGAGAAGTATTAGGCCCTGAAAGGTAGATATGTAGAGAAGAAAGAGTTTGAAAACCAAATTTCAGAACTCTAAAACATTTGCATCATAATGAGTGTATTTTAAAGTTTATGAAGGGAAGCCAAAACTTAAAATAAAAAATATAAAATTTCAAAATAAAACAGATTTGTATATATACAATCTTTATACAAAAGCTTACAATCTCAAAAGGAATTACTCATGTTATATGGCAGAATATTAAAGATAATCTTATCAAATTACTAGGAACTTAGGTTCCCAGTTGCAGTTTGTACATTTCATTATATAAGAATTTAAGTTCCCATATGGTTCAAAAGTATTAAGTATATCTTTTTACTAAATGCAGAAATGTAAAGAAATTTCCAATTTCTTAAAAAAACGAGAAAAAAAAATATATTTATATAGGGTCTATCTATCTGATTAAATTTGTATTAAATAAAATATAAAAAATGATTTCTTAAGTTATTTGATATGGATTTATTACATTAAATTAAATTTTCTTTTAAATATAAACATTTTTATAATTTTCCTTTTCTTTCATTCATATTTATAACAAGATATTTTTTCAATTTATTGGAGCATGCATTATATTTCTGGATTGTTATAAATTTTTTTCTTCTTGAAAATACAGTCTAACTCTGTTAACACATAGTAGTTGGGGTCCATGATTACTAAACCGCGGGTTAAGTGAACTGCGAGTTACAGTATTAATATAAATTGAGCAATAATATAAGTTCCAACATTGATATGAATTTACTGTGTGATTTGACCAATACAAATGGTTGAAAATGCAGCTAATCTCACTGATCATAAGATTTAATGACGAAGATGTCTAAGAGTGATATCACAAGCGATTGCTTATCAAGATAGTCATGGTAAAACTGCGTGTTACTGAACCACGTGTTAATGGGGTTCGACTGTATTTGTATAAAGTACAAATATAGCTTTTTAGTCTGAATAAATATAGCATACTGGATAGAATTATGCTCAGAATTAGTAAATAGCAAATAGTAATGAATCTAGAATAATGATGTTTTACTTAGTAGATATGCTTGTTCAAGTTATGATCATTATTCATAAACTAGCTGAAACCCGCAAATTTTTGTCGTTATAAACATTGTAGATATTTTAATAAAAGTCTGTTACAATTAAATCTCTTTATATATAGGATTTTGTGTTTGAGTTTGTCCAAAAACTTTGACACAATTAAAACTTTCCACCCTTGAGAAGGCAACATATAATTGGCCGTGATTAAAAACTTGGTGAGAAATATAATCCTGGATCTATTAAATGACTGTCCGTTTTTGTTATCCTTTTTTTTTGCTGTAAGGTAATTCCATGATAGAAGCATTCGCAAAGTGTTGCATTTTTACATCGCACCCATTGTAAGCTGTACACTCTTCAACAAAGAGCCTCAGGAACAGTGTCAGCAGATGTGAACTGCTGAAAGTAGAGAGCTGAAGGACTGAGACAGCAGGAAATTTAAGGAGACTATATGACAAATTAAAAATGAAAATCATGTGCAAAAAGCTGCTAGATTAAATAACAAATATGATTGTAAAATTTCTAGAAAATTCTAAAAATTAAAATAAATCTTGTTGTTATGGCAACAATGGCAATGAGGTTTCTTCAGACATTTATGACAGTTGCAATCTGTAATGAAAAAAATCAGGAAATATGATTTAGCCGTTCTTATGTTTTAAGCGAATTTCAGATTTATAATATATATAAGTATAGATATATAAAGATTAGCTATTTGTAATAGCCTTGGTAATAACATGTTTAGCATCGGGTATTAGTCTAGTCACTAAGCCTATCCAAGTTTACCTTATTTCAGTTGTGGCCAACCTGTGGTGCTTGCGCTAAAAGTGGCACATTGTATAATTAGAAGTAGCATACTGAACCCCAGAGAAAAATTAAAATTTCTTATATAATTTAACTATATATATTATAGATCTGAAATGCTTGCATGTGCATGTTTACTTATAACGCAAGAACGGCTAAATGAATTTTTATGAAACAACTTTTGTTTGTTAGGAGATTTACGCAGGAAGATTTAAAGGCAGGTATTGATTATTAGAAATTGATTTTATATATTTATAATTGGCGTAAATTATTTGATATAAAATCCAAGATGGAAGATTAAACTATTTGAGAAATCTCATTATGTTGGATTATAGCGGTCATGTGACATGTTAACTGGCCGATATTATTGGATAACTATGATCATGTCTTTGGTAATTGAGTAGATTCATTGAATCATAATGACCATGTGATTGTTACACGTGACCTCAATGAGACTTCTCAGTTACTAAATTAATGATGGATATTGAGAGCTGTGCTATATATTATTTCTCTTCGTTTAACTTCTGATTTCATATTAAAAGATTTAAAAAATTTTTTAAATTTTTTTCTAATTTTCTATTGATTATAGCTTACATTACCTTATTTAGCTGTAATATGCTAAGTTAAACTTTGATTAGGCTTAGTGATCACATGGTAATGTGCTATTAGAGATATCTCATCTATATATATATATATATACATACATACATATAAAACTAAGCATTAAATATAACCATATTATCATATTTTTAAAAGGGCTGAAAAGGGTATAAGTTTGTATGGCACATCTTAAGTAAAAAATGAAACAATTGACCACCTCTGTCTTATTTGATATTTAATTTTTAATGGGCAGGATCTGAGATTACCTGCCACGAATTTTTGCGTCTATCAGTAATACGACATACTGAGGTCAAATCATTGTACCATGTAGCCATCGCCACATAATTATATACCTTCACGGTGTATATAAGTGCAACGCTGCGAAAACTCGCGACAGGTAATCTCGAATCTTGCCAAAATCTGGATTTTAGTAGTTTACCGAAATAATACACAGCAAAGCACTTGACATCCGTCATTAATTTTGTAATTGGATTATAATGATCACGTGATTATTGCACGTGACTGTTATAATCCAATGACGTTGATCAGATAGTAAAGAATACCACGTGGTTATTGTAACCCAATAAGATCGCTCAAAGGAACAGACATAAAATAGAAAACCACCACATGTCACTAAGCCTAATCAAAGTCTAACCAAAGCATATTACGGCTAAATAATATAATGTAAGCTATAATCAATAGATGATTGAACACACATGCACAGATATTTAAATTTATATGTATAAATATATATATAATATATATATGTGGTGTTAGAGATGTCTAATATATATTACATATATTAGACATCTCTAATACCACACCACCACGTGGTCATTAAGCCTAATCAAAGTCTAACCTAAGCATATTACGGCTAAATAAGATAATATAAGCTATAATCAATATAAAATTAGAGAAAAATTAAAAATCTTTTAATATAAAATCTGATGTTCAATAGATTAATGAAATAATATACAGCACTACAGCACAATACTTGATATTCACCATTAATTTAATAATAATCTCTGTGAACTGAACCTCTGTGTGAATTGTGCCATTTATGATCCAATGAGACTGCTCAGTTATCAAACAGCTAGGTCATGTAGTAAACTATCACATGATTATTGTAACCAATGAGATCGCTGAAAGGAACAGACACAAGGTTTTTATTATATAGACAAGTTTTTTTCGTAACTGAGATACTGCTGTTATTTTCTCTCTGAATGTACTGAAATAACTTTGTATATATAGTATTTTGCAATATATTACACAACTGGACCAATTAAAAGTTTCTTATTTCACAGATGTGAATAAAAAGTTCTGATTATAAAGTGAGAGTATTTTAATATAATCACTGCCATTTTGAAATACTGCTGTAATATGTTAATTAATTGTGTAATTTTGCAATATATTAGTTGCTATCATTCTGTATCATCATGTTTAAAATTCTTGAAGAATTTTTGAAATTTGAAAATTAAATTTCATTTTTGTAAGTACACACATTCATAACTTGTTGGTTTATTGGTTCTGATAAAAAATTTTTACAATTAATAAATTTTCTATAATGTGCTCTTTGAATAAAATATTTGAAATGATGAATATTTTGAATTAATTTTTGCATTCTTCAAACATTGCAAACAAATTGTTCATTTTTAAATTATTTAAATTAATTGCTACTTAATTTAAATAATAAAAAAATCCTTTATTCATGAATATGAATTTATCTTATATCTGAAGCTTTCTTTTTGCCAATTACCTTTATTGTGGTCAAATTCAATTTTTGAAAATTTGTTAATAAACTCAGAAAAACTTTTCAAGAATATAAAACAAATAAAAGATATATTCATAATAATATATTTATAATATAGAAATGAAGCCATAAAAGAATATAACTGTTATAATTTAAAATCACTATAAATGTTTCTAAATGTTGATATAATTATTTACTATATTTTTATAACTTACAAAATATTTCGTGTGTATACACTGGGATGTCTTTTTTCATTTAAGAAATAAAAAGAGCTATTTATCTAATATGATAGAGAATATTTGATATGAGATGTCTCAGTATTGATATGAATATGTCTTTACAGCATCATTTTTTTTATCTGGTTTTAAGTGACATTCAGGAATCTTTAATTGGCATATCATTTTAAAGGATTTTCATTTTCATATGACTTCAAGAATATATTTTATTCCTATATCATTATTCAACTTTTGAAATTCTATTAAAAATATTTTTTACCAATATTTATGTAGCATATTGCTTTTACCTATTTCAAAATATAGTAACTTTGGACTGTTTATTGAAAGTATTTTCAATTAATTGAAAATATCTTCACTAAATAAAAAAATTGAAAAATATTTCTATCATCACAGCTAATGAACTTTGGTCAATCTTCAATTAATTGATGATTGACCAAAGTTCATTAGAAAAAAAGCAATAAAAAATGTGATAAAAGAAATATTGAATTATTAGATTATTTACACATAAATGTTTCTATATTAATACATTTTTGAATATGCTCAAGTTAAAATCATTATTTAATCACAAAATAAATTTTCAAGAAAGGCCAATAAGAAGTAAATATCATTGAAACAACAGTATCCAGCTCAGTAATAATCTGTAATATGATTTCATTAAAATAAGACTTTGCATTTACAAAAGAAGCCCTTCCAAATTACCTTTGGACTTAGCAGCACAAATTTTAATCAATATTTGCTTTAAATACTATATATCATATGTATTCTACTTTTACTGCTCAAAATTATTAGTAAAATGCTATATAATAGCATGATTAATAAAAATTTATTTGTTATAAGACAATATATATATCATTATCATTATTAAAATAATGAATTAAAAACTTTGACACCATTTCAAGCACGGCAAAGAATGAGTGGATGCACAAACATTTTTAACAGTTATGTATCCATCCAATTGTAACTTATAGGAAATGATCACTAAAATAATGAATTAAAAACTTTGACACCATTTCAAGCACGGAAAGAATGAGTGAATGCACAAACATTTTTAACAGTTATGTATCCATCCAATTGTAACTTATAGGAAATGATCTTATATGACCATACAATGCAAATACTGATATATTTTCTATGAATTTTCAATATACAAGAATATTCTTAGTCAGAATTTCTTCAAAATATCTTATCATCATTCAAAAAATATTTGTCCATTTTGTAATTCTTCATCCACAGATATTTATTGAATACAGTTACTTAATAAATCTGATATTTATTTTATGTATGATATGATAAAGTATCTGTTCTCTTAATATTAATTTTTACTTCTATTTAATTTCAAATAAAATTTTTATAAAATAATGAAAACCATCTTCAGCCATTTTACATTACACTGTTTCAAATTAAACTGCAGGAGTATGTATCTATGTTATAATTACTAAAGATAGCTAGTAATACTCAAAAATATTTTCAGTATTGAAGTTTCTATAGATATTTTTCCCAGTTTGCTGTAATTTTTTATTAATCATTTTTGCAATTTTATGCTATTATTATTTATAAAATCTCATTAATAAAAAGCATTTATTAAACTTTTACATACTAACCAAACCTCAAGGGAACTTTTAATCCAAATCCTATACTAATCAGCCATATTTAATCAAGGGATTAAATATGGCTGATTAGTATAGCATTATTAAATTAAAAATGAATAATATTTAAATTACCTGAGAAGTAAATTTCACTACCCTGGAAGAAAATTTTCCTTTCTGTTTGGTAATGTAAGTCAGTCGTTCAACACCACCCCATTCTAATAATGAACGCGAAAAGTCACTATTCTTAACAATAACTTCATTCAAAGTGGCAAGTACAGCTGCAATTGTATCATCAGAAGTACCAGCATCATGTTGTGGATTTCCTGGAGGGAGCTTCTGAACAAGATCTCTAATAGCATATTTACCTAAAAAAATAAAAATATATTTATTGCAATTAGAACAGTGTTAATGTTTTTAACTTATAAAATGAAAAAATAATAAAATTATTTTTAATAACTAGCAAAAATTAAACTTTTTATAAAAAATTACCCAAATTCAAATATTCAAGACTAATATTAAGTAAGTTTGATCATTAATACCTATAAGTTCTTTGTTGCGCTGATCCATTGCTAAATTTCTTAGTGCAGTAGCTACAGCACAGACAACTCTATCTACTTCCATTCGTAATAATTCTACTAATATTGGGAGACCTTTTTCTTTCCTCACTGCTGCTCTGATATCAATACTCGGCTATTAAAACAATATAATTTAATAATGAAAATTCCTTCATATGAATGAATTCAAGCAAAGAATTTTTCAAAATATTCTTCTTACCTGCCAATAACAAGCAGCTAAATTCTGTATACCACCAGCAGCAGCTTCTAACGTTTCAGGATTGGAGCATTCTGATAATAAGGCTAAATAAGGTTGAACTACTTCTGGCTGCCACAATAAATCCATTCCTTTGACTGGTTCTGATCGAGGTCTAGAACTGCCACTTGTTACGATGCCATCTCTCTTTTGCTTTTCTGCATTTTGAGTTTCTTTCTTCTTCTTACTTGTACCAAAACAACCTAAATTTTCTCCCACTTGTATTTTAGAAATAATATTCGGTGAAAACACTGTAGGATTTAAGTTTTTTTATACTTCTTAAAAATATCTTATAATGAAAATTCTCTAAATATCAATAGTAATGAATTCAATATTGATTTAATTTAAATACATATATTTATTCCTTAAAAATAAAATGACAATAATAACTTTTTCGAGGCATTATTCTGTATAGGAAATTTTCCAATCCAATATAGAATAATATAATATATATCTACAATGATTTTGAGATTAATTATAAAAATAACAAGTAAAACTTAAGATCATAAATACGACAACCATTTTCTCTATCAGACAGATAGATTTCAGAATTTTGTCTAAAATTTTGTATATATTGATTCTTTTAAAATATTTAAAATAATGTTCTATTTATTGATCATTCTGAATTATTATTGTTTTAGAAATTTGAAAACCTATGTTGTGATATGATCTTAATAAAGCTGTACACATTCTGCAACTAATAATAGCAAAAAGACAAACTAAGCACTTTGCAGAAATAGATCTTTATTTCAGAAAGAAAGCTTTCCACCTTTCTCAACAGGTCTTCGTCAGCTAACGAAGACCTGTTGAGAAAGGTTGAAAGCGTTTCTTTCTGAAATAAAGATTCTATTTCTGCAAGTGCTTAGTTTGTCTTTTTGATCTTAATATTTCATTTCCTGCATTGGAAAATCTTATGCCAAAACTAAAAAGCAGAGAGAGAGATTTCATCAAGATATCAAATAAAATGGAAAGTATCAGCAGAATGTCATAATGATGGTGGATTATTACTTGCATCCAAGAAAAAATTGCTATTGGTACAATATACAAGAAAATTTACAAATTCTTAAAGGAATATTACTAAATATTCCTTTAAGAAAAAGATCAAAACAGAAATTTACTAATTTGCAATAATTCTTTTCTAGTAAATAGTTTTTTTTATAGTTAATATTTTTTAGTATTTTTGCCATACTGCTCATTCATAAAATTAATAAATATTGAAAATGATTATTTTGATTTCTGATAATGGAAAATCTTATTTGAAAGAAAAAATGGAAATCATTTTTGAAATAAATAGAGCAAATATAATTAAAATAAGTCATAATAACACAAATTCCATTTATAAACAGTTTCAAACTGTAAACCAATATAATTAAAAAAATTCTTAATTTTCTTACCTTTATTAATTGGAACCATTGTACGTGTTTGTGGTGGTGCTATAATATGCTTGTCATAATCAGGATCTTCAACTTCTTGACATCGATAGGATAAATTTCTTAATATACATACACAATTTTCTACACTTTTATTATCCATATCATTTTTCCCTATTGCAGCACGTACAATATGAAGCAAAGAATCTACAAGACCTTCACATTCCCTTAATTTTTTTCGTGCATATTCACCTGCTGAACTCACATTCCTGTAATATCACATTATTATATTTACACAAATATTCTATATCTATTAAAAATTATTATATTAAGATGGAATAAAGAATATCATATACTTTCATAAAATTATTTATTAATTATTATTGTACTCAACAGTTTTTATAGTTAATTTTATGAAAAATTAACTAACTTAAAAATATTGATTGCATTTTTGTTAAAGTGTTAACAATAATTAAATTTATAACTGTAACTAAACTTTTAAAAAATAAAATAATAAATGAATGATTAATTATTGATCTCTATCCTTATAATATTTTTTGAATATAATTTTTTACATATTGATAAAATATAGTAACTTGTATTTACAAAGAATATTTTCACAATTAAACTGAATATTATAAATTATTAATTAAAGCAATAAAAATAATCATAGTTTATATTTACATTCAAAGGAGAATTTATTCAAATATATTTTGAAATATCTTTTTAGGTATTTCTAAACATACCATTATAATTAAATAAATTCAAGATATCCCAAATAATATATCCAATAAATATGCAATAATAAATAATATGAATGAAAATATATATGTATTACTTTCAGAAGAAAAACTGATATTCGAATTTCATGCTAGAGATTTATTTATTAACAAAAAAACAATACTTTTAAATAGTTTTTTGGAGAGATTAGTTATTTGCTACAGTCATATTAAATTTGGCATATACAGTCAAACCTGTTTTTATGCGGTCGGTTTTTGTGCGATATTTTTTTTTTGGGCCTGGAGAGATTAGTTATTTGCTACAGTCATATTAAATTTGGCATATATATTATAGTTTACAAAAAATTTTTTTCTTAAAATATTTTCAAAGTAACATGTTGTTTAAAAATAATTCTTCAAAACATTTTTGAAAATTATGTAGTTGTTAAGCAATTCTTTCTGCTGTGAGTTTGCAGAATTATTGTTGAGGCAAACATCAGCAAAAAATGTTTCCATATTTGTAACTTTATGGTAAAAAATTATTTATGATAAATCTGCTTAAAATGCTTAGATTAAGATATTTGTTAACTGAAAATGGAAGAATGGAATGAATGGATATATTTTAAATTGATAATTATATTATATTTCTCAAACTGAATATGCTGTAGAATCTGATACAGTTAATACAGTAATAATTTTTTATTACTGTATTAATAATTTTTTATTGCTAGTTAAATTAAATTCTATTATTTCTTTACCAATCAAGTATACAAAGTATGCAAACGAAAATTATTTTCTTACTTGATTATTTCAGACTGCCATGATGTTATAATCACTAAATTCCTACTGTTTTTTAGACTTTTGCATTTTTTCTTCATTTTCTTTGCACTCTCAAATTTTCTGTTTTGTTATATAAAAATATATACAGTACACCCATACCTCACTATATGGCAGCTCTTTATACGGCATTTAACTATAATGGTTTTGTGTGCAAAATAGTTTCACAAAATTTTCTGTTTTGTTATATAAAAATTTATACAGTACACCCATACCTCACTATATGGCAGCTCTTTATACGGCATTTTGCTATAATGGCCTTTTTTAATTATGGCACTTTTTCGATTTACGGCCAAAAACAATAATCATATATTAACAACAAACTAACAGGGGATAAACTATTTTATGAATTAACCAAACAAACTAGCCAAACTTCCCCTGGCGGATAAAGTGAGCCACAGTCAGCCAGCTGGAGCCAGAGCCGGAGTCAAATCAACTGATTCAAAACTATACAAACTGTTGAAAATCCCCTCTTTCCTTTTTCACTCCCTCCTACTTCTTTTAATTTTCCAATCATGTCAAATTGAAGAGAAGGTTCAAAACGAAACTAAACTCTTCATTTGCAAGGGAAAATTCTATTCTTGCATCTTAATTGGTGTAGAAAACTGTCAAAATAATATTATTCTAGTTTACTTTAATCAGGACCCATGACTTCAGTCACTGGATCCCTTGGTTTGTTTTCTCTCTCTCAGGTATATTTTATGAGTCTAACTTTCTGATGTCAAAGCCAAGTGACTGTTATTGGACTGTTCCTCGTCCGGTTTTACCAACCAAAAATTAACGGTAATTTGTTAATTGACATCATAAAAGGAGACGGAACTATGTTAGTAAGACTGGTCTATGCTTACAACTCGCATTAATCGAATATTTATCATTAATTTGTTAATTGACATCATAAAAGGGGATGGATCTTTGTTAGTAACTTTAATTTGTTAATTGACATCATAAAAGGGGACGGACCTTTGTTAGTAAGATAATTTGTTAATTGACATCATAAAAGGAGGCGGAGCTTTGTTAGTAAGATGGTCTATGCTTACAACTCGCATTAATTGAATATTTGCTCTCACTAACTGTATGCTTACAACTTGCATTAATCGAATATTTGCTCGCACTAAGTGAAAAACGGTATCATTTTTATAAGTCGCACTAATCGAATATCGTAACTGAAAAACGGTATCAATTTTATAAGTTGAGATCGGAAGAGCGTCGTGTAGAAACTGAAAAACGGTATCAATTTTGTAAGTCGCACTAATCAAAGTATTCGCACTAATCGAGGCTTACCTGTACTAATAATTTTGTTTGTTAATTGAAATCTATAATCTTAAATTTTGAAAGTTTGTAATGTTTTAAGAGATGTATGTTTGAAAACAAACTAAACATTTTGTATTCTATTCTTGATGCTGAAGATGGTTATTTATCAACCAAGAATATTTCATTAAATTTAGTTATAATTTATCAACTGCTGTTAAGTGCTGTTTTTTTCAAGTGCATATATAAGATACAGGTATTCTTCATTTAACATAAATGATGCATTCCATCATATAGTGCAAATTTGCTCTATATCAGCACTTCTCAAACTATGGGTTGCAACCCCAAATGGGGTCGCGAAGCGAAATGTTGGGGTCGCAAAAATTAAATTCAAACACTTGAATTTCAGTTTATATGAATGGGGTCGCAAAAATTAAATTCAAATACTTGAATTTCAGTTTATAAGGGTCGCAAAAATTAAATTCAAATACTTGAATTTCAGTTTATATGTAAGGAGTCGCAAAAATTAAATTCAAATACTTGAATTTCAGTTTATATGTAATTACAAAAATTAAATTCAAATACTTGAATTTCAGTTTATATGTAATTTCCACAAATGTCCAATATTAACTGTTTGGACTATTTTCAGTGTAGTTGGCTGATTGTGTTCATTTTAATAAGTGTGTAAGCTGTGGTTGGTTGATTGTGTTCATCTTAACAAGTGTGTAAATGACTTAATGTAGTTGGTTGATTGTGTTCATCTTAATAAGTGTATAAATGATTTATATACTTGTCTAACGTCCAATATTTAACGTATGACAACATATGTATTTTCAATGTAGTTTTCCAATATTTAACGTATGACAACATATGTATTTTCAATGTAGTTGGCTGTTGTGTTCATCTTAATAAGTGTGTAAATGACTTATATACTTGTACGTTTTAAATGTATGACAACATATGTATTTTCAGTGTAGTTGGCTGATTGTGTTCTTTATGACAACATATGAATTTTCAGTGTAGTTGGCTGATTGTGTTCATCTGAAGTAAATGATTTATATACTTATATGTTTTATTCCATATTTAATACTTATGTTAAATGATTTATGTACTTGTATGTTTTATTTCATAATTAATATCTGGGCCTGGGGTTGCGAAAAATCTCATAATGAAAAATGGGGTCGTGAATGAAAATATTTAATACTTGGGGTCGTGAAAAATCTCGTAATGAAAAATGGGGTCATGAATGAAAAGTTTGAGAACTGCGGCTCTATATGACTAACATATATTGCTGTTCTAGAACAGGAATCGGCAAACTTTTGAGACAGAAGAGCCAAACTTGCCCCTCACAACAATTTAAAAATTATTTGAGAGCCATAAATATATTTTTACAAATAAGGAAAATTTAAACATTGACTTAATTGAGGAATTAATATCATAACAATTTATAATATTAATTCCTCAATTAAGAAGAATATATCTTTATTAAATGACGAAAAAAATCACAAAGAAAACAAAAAATTGCTCATATTGGTTTTAATCAGTTTGAGCATGAGTTTTAGTGCTTATTGCTCACACTGATTAAAACCATTGATAGCAACTTTTCTTAACCATCCCCTCCACGTTCCCTTTCCCTTTCCTGACCTCAAACTTCGCGCATCTTAATGACACAAAGTTTTGTGAGACCCATAAAACAAATGAAATCACTATTATGTGAAAATTCTTTAATCTTAGTGCTTATTGCTCACACTGATTAACCATCCCCCCATGTTCCCTTTCCCTTCCCTGATGTCACATTTTGTGCATCTTAATGCCACAAAGTTTTGTGAGACCCATAAAACAAATGAAATCACTATTATATGAAAATTCTTTAAAATTTTTATAAATGAAACTATGATAGTTTTATTTTCATTTTCAATTTTACTTCAGAGCCACATATATGAACCCAAAGAGCCACATGTGGCTAGCGAGCCGCAGTTTGCTGACCCCTGTTCTAGAAGAACAATGATGCAACTGCAAATTTGAGTATATTGAGTTATGCATGCCACTAGTTTCAGAAATACATAATCTTTCTAATAGAACAATGATGTAGTTCTAAGTTTTGCTTTATTTCCATTACTATCAAATATTTTAACATTTTTTTTTCATTACAAAAATAGCTTAATAATGTTTAGTTTTGCATCTCCTGAAAATCATTGTTTTTGCTTCTGAAACAGCAATATAACATATATAGTTGGATAACTACAGAAACTTTCATTTAAAAAAATTATATAAAATATAACAAATGCATATGAAATATTAAAGAATATTTGTGTTTTATTGCATATTTATGGATTTAATTATTCACATAATGATAGAAACAGAAAAGTTGATAAATTGAGCAGATAAAGTTTATATCTATAGAACAGAAGTATCAAACTTTGTTCTTATAGAGGGCTTCTTAAGAGACAAAGCAATTATTGAGAGACCCACATTCGAAATATTCAAATTAGATGCACTCTCAATTATTTATATTTTATAAGAATAGTTCTGTTTTATAGAAGAATAAATTTCAAAAAATTTAGATACATTTTATATTAATTAAGTAAAGTAAATAGATGTAATTGAGTTTATTTAATTTGTTATTTAAATTAATAAAGTTTTACTGAATCATCTCATTTACAAATTATGAGAGGTTAAATTGTGTAAAATACATGATTTAATTCATGCTAGATTGAGCCCTTGTATGATGCAGACATAGTTACATTTTTCTACTCATTGCAGACTAAATTATATAACAAACTGCTTAAACTCATTAAACAATAGACTCTCACAAGCACTTTTTAGCAGTAGACACATTAAAAGTTTTATTTCATTTTGCGAAGTACTTTCAGACGGAATAATAATTTGTAGAATTATTTAGGATACGAAGCCATCAATATATGATTCTTAAGAATTAAGTTTAAAATAATAATCGCATTCAGTCAAAAATGCGCATGTCACTCGATTATATCTAGTATATATAAGATTACTCTGATTATCTTATAATATTCCTTATTTGATTATTCACGTATATATATCGATTATAATATATTAAATTGCCTTACTATTTTCATGTAAGTAAAGGTTTCATATTTTAAAATTTACTTTTTCTTTATATGAATTAATTTTTATAATTAAATTTCCATTGTTTTACTTGTATAAGTTTATTCCTTTATTCTTGTCATTTACTTCTTGGAGTATAAATAGTGCAGCCTGAATGTACATTCGTCGGCCGGATGGCAGCCTAAAAAAGCTGTGGCTTACCACTCTGGAGGATCTGGATCATACAACCTCCAGTTTTTCAGGATGGGTCCGGGCCCCACCCGTTGAACCCCCATCCTTCAACCATACGGTTTATTCCATCATGGGTGTTGGCCAGCCTGTGATTCAATTAATATCATATATATTCCTGGTGCGATACGATGGCTCACCTATATTAACCTAACCTGATAATATTATAATTTTCTTCAGAAATATTATCTATGATTGTGAAATAAACATTTATGTAATAAGTTTAGTTGGCCCATCTGCATATCATAGCAGATAACTGTTATCTTTACATTGTGTGGTATTTAATTCGTCTAATAGCTTAGAACGATCTTTAATTCGCGAATCAATGAAAAGGCATATCTGTCGTGATCAACGAATTTAGCATAATGATATTCTTCGATTTATGTTAATAATTGTAATTAAATTATTTATTCTAAACCGTATATTATAGGAGCCGAAAATAAATTAAAAACATTTTGAACCAAAAAATTCTTTTGGCTGAATATATTTGGAATTCAGTGAATATTTTATGTATAATTCTGTAATGTAGCACCACACTATTTTTTCACTGACTGAAAAAATAAAAGATGTTTGGAATGATAACGCATCAACAGTGCAATAATAAATGATATGATATCAATAATATGATATGGCTCCAATATACAACTTACAAAAATATGTTATCAATAAATTAATTTAATCTATGTATCATATAAACATGCCAAGTGCTGAAAATTTTTATGTAAAGTTTAAATTAACGTCCTATATTTCATTTTATTATTATACTTATATCCTATTTATTAATTAAAAATATGAGGAGTGATAACGTAAATAATCAACAATTTCCTAATGAATTTACATTTTCTCTTACTAAATTCATGAGATTATCTTCATATTCTGCAAAAATAAATATTTCCTGTGAAACGTAATTTATTTTATATTTCAACAAATTAGTAACAACGATAAAAATTTTTATGTTTCAATTGAAAATATATAAATTAATTATATAGAGTACATAGTTATTGAATTATTTCGCAATATTCATCATTAATCGATTACTGTTATTGTTCCCATTTCTGATTTAAACATACAGCCCGCATTTCTATTCTCTCTCTCTCTCAGAAATTATCCTGAAAACATTTTACGTAAAGTCGAATGTACGGATTTTGATATATTGGAAATGTATTATAAAAATAGAATATTATATTCCAAAGGTTGCATGTTATCAAAAATTATTCCAAACAACAAAATGTATTCTGAACCTTTAAATCTTTACAGTTTAAAGATTTAAAGGGTCAGAGGCCCCAAAGATATGGGATATCCCCAAAGATAAGGGCCGAAATGCATATTACAAACAGCAGTGAATTTTTGATATAAATAGTTTTAGCAATAGAATTTTAAGTTTTAACATAAACTTTTATTTTAGTAATTTATTGTGAATTGTAAAAATAAATTAATATTTTCTTAATAAAAAAGTAGTTTAATTCATTGCAGCACTGAGAACAGTAGTGAATGAAAAATCTGTAATTTCAGTAAACAGATATGGAATGTTAGTATTTCAGTGATATTAATATTATTCTTAGTTAAAAAAAATTATTTGATTATAGGCCTTAAAGAGTTTTAATTCCACCTAGACAGGGGTGGGCAAAAGGCGGCCCGCGGGCCGGATCCGGCCCGTGAAGGCATCTTATACGGCCCGCCTCATGAACTAGAACAAATTACAGTTTCAAGGTACACATTTGTAAAATTCTACTTGAAAAGAAAAAGTAAAATAATGGATACTCTGTAATGTAAAATAATGGATATTGGCGTTAGTGTACACGTACACTACCGAGTTACTCCAAATTTTGATGATTTAATTAACCATGAGCATAGAAAATTTCACCATTCACATTGAATTGTAAATTTGTTTTTACAAAATTAACTACGTAGGTACCTAACATTTTGTAACATTCTGATGTAATAGGTTGTTAACCATCAATCAGTTTGATGAAATACTTATGTTTTAAAGAAAATTCTCTGAATTTATTAATTGGTAGGACGAATTATTTCTAATGTTTCTAATGAAAAAAATAGTTTCTATAGATGCTTTTGAACGCTTTGCAAACAAACAAAAACTAAGAAAAAAATGGCTTCTCCTATGACTAGTGCAGAAGGAGGTTTGGTTTCTTGAATGGAAAATGTTTACAAAGCACAGCTCAGTTGATGATACGAATTTGTATACAGTTTTTTAGAAGGGAATCCGAGAACGGTGGTCCTTTCATGAACATCAATAAGGTTTATGAGCGAGTAGCTGCGGCTTTAGGCATAAACAGAAATACTGTTTCGAAGTATGCATCGTCTACTGGAAAACCATCTACGCCAGGCAAACGACGAAAGAGAAACAAACCAATAACGGACATGGACGAATTCACAAATGACTGCATACGAAGATTGGTATACGAACAGTATAGTCGTAACATCAACATTACATTAAGCAGTCTGTTTGACTTAGTAACCGGAAATGATATAGGCTTTGACGGTGGCCGTACATCACCGTATACATTATTGAAAGCAATTAGATTTGTCTGGAAAAAACATCATGGGCGAAAAGTTCTAATTGAACGTGAGGATATCGCTGTTGCGAGACGAAGGTATTTACGTGCCAGATAAAGAATATCCTATATATAATACGACGGCTTAACAAAACTAGTTAAAGTAGTCACATACCACCTTAGAGAATGTGTTTTCAATTCCTGGCCTATACCTATAGATTTTAGGAGAGTTTGAGACTGCCCGAGTACTTCATCTTTTAACCTTCCTATTGACTCCACCATGGGTATTTGCTATACCATGATGTACTTAAATAAAAGTGTCCGCTAATTTGCAATATTTCTTGTTTGATTTTGCGAATTAGTTTAAACAATTCAAATGAAAATATAAAGAATAGGACCCGAGAAATATTATGTTTCTTGGTTTCTTAATAATTATCTCCTCTATTGTCAATAAGACAAACCAAAATTAAAAAAAAATTAAATCCCATCCTGTAGCATTAAATGGTATTACAGGATTAAAGTGCGATATCTCAATAACGTGTCTTTAATGACAGAACAATTTATAGAATTTTTTTGAAAATCTACTAATTAATTTGAAAGATATTAGTTCTACACGATTAAATGATGCACTGACTAAAAATATATATAAGCTGCATGAATATTGCAAAGAATTTGGTATTATTTTTAGATACTTCCATAAAATTCCATAAAAAAGTCATAAAAATCCATTAATTATTTTAAAAGTTATTAGTGCGCGACAGAGAAAGACAGTAACAGAAACCAATCATGGACTCATCTTACAAGCTTCTCTTTCTATCTGAAAGTAGTCTTATAACATTTATAGAAATATCAAATGTATACACTAAAAACATTTAATTATATATATAAATGCAATGTTTGTTGTCTATTTGTTTCGCAAAGATTCATGTATTGATAACTCAGGACCAAATTTAGCACGAGCCCTTTACTCGATTTAATGAGTAACATAGACTACAGCAGTTCGAGATTACCCCAGAGGATGAGGCATTTGGAGTGGTCGGCCGGATGCCGCTTACCATTACCACCCTGGAGGATTCGGGTCCCACACCTCCAATTTTTCAGGAGGGGTCCGAGCCCGGCCTTTTGAACCCCATCCTTCAACCATCCGGTTGAGCCCATCATCGATGTTTGCCAACCTGTGATTGGCTCTTTAAGTGGTTGCCGCCAAATACAGAATAACCCATGAGAATAGCGGCCGGATGGCCGAGTGGTAACGCGTTTGCGTACCACGCTGGAGGACCCGGGT
Organism: Olivierus martensii; assembly: GCA_000484575.1. NCBI lineage: Eukaryota > Metazoa > Arthropoda > Arachnida > Scorpiones > Buthidae > Olivierus > Olivierus martensii. Next base: position 31,220 of record AYEL01084262.1, read on the forward strand.
TCGCGTCCCGGGTCTGGTTCCGGATTTTTTTCGGGGTGCTGGGCCCGGCCCGGTAATCCCCGTCCTTCACCATCCGGCCCCCCTCCACGGGTGTGGGTGCAGCCCGTGGTTGGATCTGGCCCCGCCCCCTTAGTAATCTCCCTGATTGGAAAGGGGGCGTAAAATATGCAAAAAATAAAAAAAAAAACCCATGAGAATATGGCGCCTTAACCAAATCAAACCAAACCAAATCATTTTGGAGTAGGAAGAAAAAGTTTTTATTTAAATCATTTAGAATTAGGGATGACATCACAATAGCATAGTTTCAACGAAACGATGATGCAAAAATAGGCGAATGTCTCTTTGACGTCATATCGCAAAGATGTGAAGTCATCGGAATGAACCAATTGATTCCAAATGTTATAATTCTAAATGAATTATATGATGAATAGATACTTCTGCATAGTTCAGTTGTTAAATTTACACATAAATTTTGTTAATTAATGAAGTTCGGGCCCGGCCTGTAGAAAACCATCTTCAATCTTTCCATAGACTTTATCATTGATGTTGGCAGCGTGTTGTTGAGACATTGACTAAAATTTACAGTGTAATTCGGTGTCTTAATTCACATTAACCTAAAGTATAAATTCTTTTCTGTTGTTTTAATTTCATTATGAGCCATAATACCCAATATCATGATCCAGTAATAATTGTCAAATAAACTGTGTTATGTACTTGAAATTCTCCAATAACGCCACTTACAATATACAATGCAATAACACATATATAAAAGAAAATATATATAAGCTGCATGAATATTGCAAAGAATTTGGTATTATTTTAAGATACTTCCATAAAATTCTTTCATAAAACACATTAAATCGTGCATATTTAAAAAAATAAAAGATCTAAATTATTTTTGAATATTAATCTGAAAATAAGTAATTTTATATTTATTATTATTTAGAATAATGGATATGACCGAAATGTTTAGAGAAGTAAATGGAATATTATTTTTCAAGTTATGTCAAAGAGAAGCTATTCTATCTGGTTTGAATTATAAACCAAGATCAGGTGATTTATTTGTTACTGGTTATCCAAGATGTGGAAATACATGGCTGCGTTATATAGTCACAGCAATTTTATGGAAAGGGAAATTTCCTGATGATGAATTAATGTTTTTCCTAGGATGTCCGTACTTAGAATGGTGTGGAGCAGATTGTGTAAACTACATGATCAAACCTGGAGGACTATCAACTCATATACCTTTCCATGCCGTACCATATTCGCCTGATGCAAAATATTTATATATTAGTCGAAATCCGAGGGATTGTTGTGTTTCTCTATACAACTTCTTGAATATGATGTCGTCAAATAATGAGAATCGGCATTTATCTTTCGATCAATATTTTGAACATTTCCTCCAGGATAATTTTGGATATGGCGGTTATTTTAATCATGTTATAGAATGGTATATACATAGAAATGATAGTAATGTCTGTTTCATTACTTACGAAAATTTGAAGAAAGATCCCCGTACGGAAATCCTTAAAATCGCTAAGTTTATTGGAGAAGAATATGAAAAATCCATTCTAGAAAATCAGCAAATAATGGAAAATATTCTTTATTACAGCAGCTTTGAATACATGAACAAACGTACTAATAAAAGTGTGGATATATTTTTAAGATACGGTAATACACTTTTAAATAAAGAATTTCCTATTGGTTTTAAAGAATCTGTCCAATATATTCTCTCAGAAGGCAAAAGAAAAGAACCTGTTACGGAATTTGTGAGGAAAGGAATTATTGGAGATTGGAAAAACTACTTTAAGGAGGATCAGTTAAAACGTTTAGACGCCAAATTTGAGGAGAAAGCAGCAGGAAGTGATATAAAACAGCTGTGGAAAGACATATATGATGTGTAATTAATTTTCCTATTTTATGTTTAATTTTTTTAGATATTGATAAATTTCAGTAAAATAAATATTCATTTGAATAAATATTTTTTGAAATAACATACTACATAGGCAATTTTTTTATCTATTTTATGGTTCAAACAACTTTTGTATTAACTCAAAAATTGATGACAATTTTATTATGAAAGAAATTTGCGAATAATATATAAATATATTTAATAATATTAATTTGAAGACCAGAATTGTTACTGTAATAGAAATAGTTAAACAACAAAATCTAAACTAGCTTATAGGACCTTAAATAAAATTAAAGTGCAGGAGTGCTTTTGGGCTGGACTGCCCCTCATCAGCTGTACAGAGAAAGTGAGCATATGAAGGAGAACCTGACGAAGACAAGACCAATGTCTTTCTATGAAAACAAGAGTAAATCGTAATTTAAACCAGGTGTCGGAGACGGTCAGAATAGAACAAACAGATGGTGTGGATGGGATAATATGTTAGGTACACGGAGTGGGATAGGGGGATACCCGATACAAAAGTTTGCATTTGCACATTAAAATAAAATAAGAGTGAAAAATTAAATACTACTATGTTGGTATTTAAACCCTTTAGCAATGTAGAGCTATAGTAAAACCTTAAATTCTACAGTTCTGTTGATTAATCAGGTATTCCCACACACTGGGTATAGAATCCTTATACCAACAGTTGACAAGATTTTTAACCTTGCTGCGTAGGTAAATGTTCCACACTTCTCTAAAGTTGGACCTTAACTCAGAAGAACGTAGCAGATTGATGATGTCAGCATTGTCCCATGAAACACCAGTCTTTAGAGTAGGCCGCTTGCGCTAGGGCCGTGTTTTCTTTGTTGCTGCTTATGTCGTACCGATGTTGTTGCACACGTTCTTGCAGGCGTCGTCGGGTTACTCTGATGTAGTAGCTTACCGTGCTGGCTATAGAATCGACTAGCAGTATCTCGTACACCCCGCACCTCTCAGAGTTAGGCCTAATTTCCTTTTCATTGCATATTTGTTGGAACACTGTGGTATTTCTCTTTTCAGAGAAGTGATAGTTGTGCTTTGCCTTGAATGTACTAGTAACTTCACGGCACATAGGGTGCCGTGGGACGGAAAGGAAGTGCTTGGCTAGAGCTTCCTGGTTGGGTGTGGTAATGTCGGTAGGAGCATATACCGCATTCTGCATTTTAAGTTGTTTGCTGCAAATCTTGCGGACGAAGTTGTCGAATTTGCCACCAGGGTATCCGTGGGTTACATAAGCCTCCCTGAGAACCTTAAGTTCTTTTACTATATCTGTTTCCTCCATACAGAGTTTGTATGCAGCTGATGAGGGGCAGTCCAACCCGAAAGCACTCCTGCATTTTAATTTTATTTAAGGTCCTATAAGCTAGTTTAGATTTTGTTGTATTTAAGGATCTAGTTGTCACTTTTATCTAAATAGCTACACTACAAATACTGCAGAACACTTAGAGGGAAATTGATTTCTGTTTGAAATCATGTGCTATAAAAGGCAGATATGTTGAAGTTATTTAACTTTCTGCAGTATTGATTCTATAGGTAATAAAACTTGAGTTACACTTTCATATTCCATAAGCAGTTTTTTGTTGCTGTTTCCAGTTTGAAAATTATAAGCCATAGAAACCCTGATATTAATTTAGAATCACCCTTATAATAAGTCTACATTGAAAACAAAAAGTATATAATATTATATTATAAAATTGATCTAATTTATAAAATCAGATTTAATAATTATGATTTTAAAAATTATAACTGAATACCAAAATAATTTTTTTTTCTAAGTATTAATTAAAGATTTACTTACTGTAAACAACAAATAATTTAACTAGTTTTTATTCATATAGATATAGTTTTTTAATTAATTCTGTTTAAAGATGTATTAAAACCAATACCTAGTTCAGAAATCAATTTATTTAATCTTTCCCAGCATTCTTTTCCTAAAGCAAGTACTTTCTGGATATCTTGGTTATAATTAAATTCATATGGAAATCCTAAAAAAATGTACAAAAAAAAAAGTTTCTTAATATTTTATTTTGTATCTTTCAAATGAAATTTTACTTATAATTTTTTATTTTATTAATGTTTATTACAATAATGTAAATGCTACTATAAATATAAACTTTAGAAATAAAAAAAATCATTAAGAAATCATTTATTTCTAAGTTCAAAAATTGCTAAGATCAATATTTGTTTCAATTGATAAATTATACAAATATTGATTTACCAATTAAACTCTCTAGTTTTTCACTATAATTGAATATATTGACCAATAGATGCATTTACTAGAAGTAATAAAAGATCCACTTTTATTAGCCTATGTAGTTAAATGGAACTATATCAACTAAGATCACTAAACAATGAACGTATTGATTTATAGGATAATTATTTTAAAATCCTCTTTGATATTTTCATATAATGCTTTATCATCAATAGATAAATGGTGATGACTTTTTGGTATCCAAGAACCAACTAAAAATTTTTAACTGGAATTAAAGTGAAGCAATTTACAAATTTTCACTTAACAAAAAGTTTTTAAGATCCAAGTTACCCATTATAAACCAATGAATATCTGTACATAGTAATTTTATAATTTTTAAATAACATATACAAATACTAGCTTAAATATATTTTGTACAAAATAATGTACCTAAATGGAATACAATATAAAATAGTGTGTAAACAACATAAGAACAGAGGAATTTATAAATCCAATCAAGTCAATATTTAAAATATAACCATTAAGTAAATCCTAATTAATACATTTTTTTCTTCAATGATGCTCTTAAAATTTTGCACTGCATATTTGCAGAATTTTTTCTGCAGCTCATAAGAATTTATTGCAATTTGTTAACATGATGTCAAAAGAAGAGTAATGTTTTATTTTAATTAATGGCATATATATATATAGACAGGCCGAGAGAAATTTTCGGGCCCGTGACAAATCTGTGGTCTGGGCCCCACTTAAAAAATTGCATCACTTTGGTTTAATAAAAAAAGCCATATAAAACATTAAGCATTTATTTTAAGGCAAACAACATATAAAATGTTAAGCATTTATTTAAAAAAGGCAAACAATAAATTCAAATTCTATACATCACATACTATGTCATATATAAAAAAGTTTATTTTGGTACGACTGCTTTAGATGCTCTGTCGGCATTCTGCGAACTATCGGACACGTTATGTTGCAAAGTCACGGATTAGAACGAATGGAATAAAATTAATATTTATCTTTCTCACTGCTCTAACAGGATGTATCTTTATGTAAAAAGTTCCAGAAGTAACAGCACCTTTGAGCGCTCCAAGCGACATTCACCTCTTTCCTCACTTGAAGGAGCACCTAGGAGACCGACGATTCGCTTCAGACGAGGAGGTGAAACACTTCGCGACAACGTGGCTGAACACGCAAGGACAGGATTTTTACCAGGAGGGAATATTCAAACTCATCCCACGAAGCGACAAGTGCCTAAACCGATATGGAGACTATGTCGAAAAATGTATGTAATGTATGTACTATCAGTTGGCTGTATTGGTTATATGAATAAAATGTAGGCCTACACGTTTCACTGCAGGCTTTGAAACTTTACTTTTTAATCACCCCTCGGCCTCGTATATATATATATATATATATAGTCTGACCCCGATCTATAGTTTTATTAAATACGTAATTTTGAGAATGAATTATATATAAATACTATTTATATATAATTCATTCTCAAAATTATTTAATAGTATTTTTTTAATTTAATTTAATTACTATTTATTAAATAGTAATATGTAAAAGTTCGATAATTTAAGATGTTTTGTTTTTTAAATGATGATTATGGCATTATATTTGTGCCCTGTGTAATAATGAAATAAAATTTGAATATACATTAAAATATAAATAATGTAATCGATAATAAATAAAAAGTAATATTAATATAGAATATCATAAATATATTATAAAGACTTTAAGAAAATTTTTAGTTATTTTTTATAAAAATTGATTTATTAAAAATTTTTAGGTATGATGGAAATCTATGAACTTACCGGTAATTACTGTGATAGATTTTTTAAATACTTTGTTTTTGAAATATATGAAATATTCATTATTTCATATATTAGCATATATAAAATAATTTATTTATTTTATAAGTAAAAATGATCAAATAAGAATTGTCAGTATGCAGCCAGAAATTTAGCAAAGCGGGTGCAACTAAAAAAATTAAGAAAAATCGAATGTTGTTTGAATAAAACTGAAACACAAAAATTCACAAAATTATGTGTTATATATTTTTATTGATTATACTATATAAATAATAATCATTGAACAAATAGTACATATATCAGGGGGTGCAATTGCTCCCTTGCACCCTCTGGCTGCGCCACTGAGAGTCGTATTTTTAATAAAGAGCAATAAACGGAATGCTACGGGAAATTGGAACCCTGAAACAATCAAGTTGCTGTCGGCAAGGTTCTAGTTGAGCCAGAAATGCATTATTTTTACTTACAAGGAGACGGCAAACTTACATGGGCCAATTTTTTATAATTTCCGATAAATTCGATTCATTTCCTCCTCTATGTGTTATTTTCCAAAGTGAGCGCTGCCGCTTTTGCCTCTTTTACGAGAAAATCCAAATTTAAGTTTTGGCGCACCAATGAAGGCTCCGGTGGAGCTGCGCTAGACCGCGCGCCTTCGATGCACGAGATCTTAGGTTTACCTCTTTGCTCGGCAATTTTTTTTTTGTTATAAATATACAAATAAAAAATAATAATTTACATATAGAAAATATAAATAAATAAGCAATTCATAATTTATCACAGAAATCAGATCTCAAAAATTAAAAATGAAAAAATGACTAGCTATTTTATTCAATTGATTACGATAAAGAAACGTTGTCATCGAAATTTTCAGCTTTATCTTCTAATTTGATCTCCGCTTCATACGCATCCATTAATTCTTGCCATCTAGAGAGCCACTCGCATCAACCGTGTCTGTATCAGCTGACCGTTCTTCCGGACAGTGATAAATTACTAATTGCATATTTATATATATCATATATTATATATATAAATTTTCATTTTTTATTTGCATATTTATAACAAAAAGTTTTATCACAAAAAAAATTGCCGAGCAAGGAGGTAAAGCTAAGATCTCGTGCATTGAAGACGCGCAGTCTAACGCCACGAACCCTTCATTGGTTCGCCGAAACTTAAATTTGGATTTTCTCGTAAAAGAGGCAAAAGCGGCAGCGCTCACTTTGGAAAATAACACATAGAGGAGGAAATGAATCGAATTTATCGGAAATTATAAAAAATTGGCCCATGTAAGTTTTGCCGTCTCCTTGTTAGAATCATTAGAATTTCCTTAGCGAAGAATAAAAAAAGGGAGATAAATGGTCGAAAGTCTGATTAGATATTAAATGAAATAGGATATAAAAGTGGAAGTTAGACTAAAAATATCATTATCATCGATTAAAAAAAACGAATGATTTGGATTTAATTGGTAGAAGGAGATCAGATTATCAAAACATTCGTACTGGAATTTCATAACAAAGTTAAAGGACAAATGGAGTTATGACTTTTAAGATAAAAAAAATTAAAATTTAATAGTAAAGTGTAGAAATGATAATGAATGATAAATAATTAGAAAATATGTAAAAATATAACAGAAAATGTTAAAAATAATGGCACATTATTGGTTAAATTTGCATTACTAAAAACTTATAAATACTGTAATAACGTATAATTTGATTATATGAAATTGCTGTAACAAAATCTAAATAATTAATTAAATTATTTTTTATATTTATAGTCATTAAATGCTATAATAACTTAGCCAATCTGGAAAGATTTCCTGATATCATAATACAGTAAATGGTATAGTAGTAATATGAAAAATGTTATCATTATCTTATTCATTTCGTGTTAATCTAGTTTTATTGAAGTAAATAAAATCATAATCAAGAGAAAGTAAGGATCTTAAATGGAAAATATTATGTATGAATCTATATTTTGAATTAAAGCAAAAATTTTAACCTGTACAAATTAAATTTTGATTGCTGTGTATAATTTATACGTAGATGGCACAATATAATTTAAAATCTATTGAGATGTTTGAGTTATTGAAAGATGTAGAGCAGAAACATCAATGCGTTCAGTGATATGATCTGTAGAATATTGTAAATTTCAAGGATGCGGGTAAGATTAATGGATAATTTAATGATTATCGAAAATATATCATCTTGAATAAAATTAAATATCGGAAGGTAGAATAAATTCGAGAATGGACGTTGCAGATCACCATAAATAATAATCTTTTAGATCTTGATCAAACATAGAAATACAAAATGATGACTATGAAATGAGAGCATATACGGTATTTTTAGTGTATCAATACATCAAATATATTATATTTGATATATTGATAAATATTTACAATAGAAGGATGAATTCTTGAAATAAGGATGTTTTAATAGTGTTTATTAGTTTCATTATATGGTGTTTATTAGTTTCATTATATGGCGACTAGAGGATAGAACAATATTTAAAATGAAATATGATTAATTTGAGATGATGAAACTTTTATGACAGAATCAAATTGATATGGCTTCAATAGTCGTTTAAATTCGGCAGATATTAGTATCAACTGACAGTCAAATTAATCTTTTCATATTGAGAAGAATTACAATTGATAACATTAATATAATATTGTGTTAATTCTTTAATATTCTTTAAGATTTTAGAAATTGAATAAGAATTTAAATTACAAATTTTATAATCAAATTTGTTTCACGATTTAGTAATGATTAAGTTTTATATTGAATATTTTTAATGCGAAATAATACAGTCTATGAAAACGAAATTAATAAAGAATTTTCCATTGTAAAATTAATTTATGAAATCTGTTTTTTGCATATTAAAGCAATATTTTTAGCATATTTTCCAAAGGCAATGGAGACTTATAAGCTAGATCTCATGTTAGCTTGTCTATCCCCCACTAATAAATTTTGAATCAGTTAGCAAATTTTCATGAAATTCCGTAATAATTTCTTTAAGATAGGGCGTAATAAATTCCGCCCTATCTTAAAGACACCTTGACAACCATCGTTTAATCCTACAAGACCGTTTACGCCTACAGGATGCAATTTAATTTTTATCAAAATTTTAGTTTATGTTATTAATAACAGAAGGCGCTATGTGTTAGCAGTGTATAAAGTCACTGTATGGTCCGTCGCCAGGAGAAGTACGGATACAGTACCTCGGACGGCCATTTTGGAGACAATTACACTTTATGACGCTATAGAATTTATTACGCCCTATCTTAAAGACACCTTGACAACCATCGTTTAATCCTACAAGACCGTTTACGCTGCGACTAGAGGATCGAACAATATTTAAAATGAAATATGATTAATTTGAGATGATGAAACTTTTATGACAGAATAGTAAGGGATGCCTGCCGGTCTGTGAGCTCTGAGGTGCTTCGAAGAACTACAGTCCATATTAAAACGCGGTGCCGGCAATGTTTGCACGAAGGCGACAGGCACTTCGAGCACATGTGACATATCGCCGACATCCAGATATTGAAGCTTGATTTTCTTGAAACCTGTAACTGTTACGAGAATAAAACCTAAGTCAAAATTATTTGTTTTTCAAAGCTCTATCCAAACATGCCCAACAAGGCCCATATCGCCATTGGGGTTTTCAAACTTTCACCCAGTTGCACCTACTTCCGGTCGGTCTAGGGAAATGAAACCAACGCCGATGATTAGTTCGGGTGCCTAATGGTAGTCAAATTTTTGCCCAGACGCCCTGTGGTGTCCCAGTTACGAGAAAAACGGCTGGCACGGGTGCTCAGAAAGACTCGGTACAGAGTGAAGAAAAACTTCGTCATAAAATTTTGTGTACTGATACTGTGTACTGACCTAGAAACAAGTCGAAAATATCTAATGAACACCGTTTAAATGGTCTAAATGGCACCGTTTTCGAGTTATAACCCTTTAAAGCTAGCCAATCATCATCGAGTTTACAAAGAGTCACGACGCGTCGTGTTGCTACTAAGTATCGCATTGCGTCGCTCGTCTTCTTAATAATCCGGTAGTCAGTAGGAGAGCAACGCAATTCGACGCGTTTCGCAATGCGACCCTTTGTGTACTCGATGGTGATTGGCTAGTTTTAAAGGGATATTTTTTTATTCCGTTTACTTAATCGAATGAGTCAAAAATGATCTGATAAGCAACACTGCCGAAAATCCCATAAGAAAATCGAAGTTAAACACTCGTTTAACAATTTTAATCCATTCGTTCTACTGTTAGTTTTGTGGAATATTTCTGTTAAGATTATTAATGAATTATGAAAGAATGAATAAGATACACAAATAAAATAAAATTATAACAACGCCATTGACATTTTGCATTTTCTCTGTATTTTGTACAGGAATACCTCGATTATCGCGGTTTCGATTATTGCGATTCTCGATTTATAGCGGTTTATAATTTGATACCAAAAAATTCGAATTATTGCGCTCAAATTCGAATTATTGCGGCCGTGAGATGTAGCCCACTACACATGCAACCAGAATTACATTTAGTTTGAGTCGCCACTCTCCAAGTAGCCCTTCGTTTTTATCCGATAGTGCCTGCTCACCATTCACCAGTTACTATCCACTTCTACTTGAAGTACAGTCGGTTCCATAAAGTTTTGTACCTAAGCGGAAGGTGTTCGGCTTCCTTCCAATAGTTCAAAGCAATGTGATTCATCAGTTCAGGCAAATCATTCGAACTCTCCGAGTATCGGATGATTCCATTAACTGTTGTCGTAGCAACGGGGGTGGGTAATTTTATTTGCACGTGTTAATATTTTTGTCTGCAAGATGACTTTGGATGTTCTGTAGGGAATTTTT